>JAQZBX010056248.1:0-18229 GCA_029593785.1 Cabassous unicinctus
CATTGAATTAATAAAAGTACTTGTTCTTAAATAATTCAAAAAGAGATTAAAAATATAATGCAATTGTGGTGCAAGCAAATCATAAGCTATTACAGATCATGTTTCAGACTCCAATTACAAACCATTGAAACATACCTCAAGTTTTCCTATTTGTAGGAAGTATGAATTATGAATGCACCAGGGCTTTATTGAAGCTGGATGCCAGCTATATACCAATAGAATAGAATAGAATAGAATAGAATAGAATAGAATAGAATAGAATAGAATAGAATAGAATAGAATAGAATATGTCTAGTTTATCTAGGAATTTAAAGGTGAACATACTTTGTGTTTTAAATTATTCTGTAGACCAGATCATTAAATCATTCTAGTTGTACTTCCTTTATTCTAGTTGGTCACAGGTTGTTCAATTTTTTATTTCATCAAATGTTGCAGAATAAAACTTCACATACCAGTGCTACAAGCAATATCTATATGTAGATTTTTCATTAAATTTTCTCTTGTAATTATTTTTGACAGAATTATTAAGAATTTCACTGCAACCTGTCTAGGCAGCCATCTCTAATGGAAGGGCAGCAAATAAAAAGGTTAGTGTTTTTAGTGCATTGAATTATCAACAACAGAGAGTCAAGAAAGAGAAGTCCCTGAAATTTAGAAAGACAGATCTAGAAGTAGATATATAGATATTGATGTGGAACAACTTGTTTTCTCCTTAAAAACTTATAGGTAAGAGCAAATGTATATAATAAGATGAAAAAATATTTCTAGCTACTTATTGTACTTGAATATTTGCTAATAATATACCTTTATTAAATGTAATCCAGTTATTTGAATGCAATAACATACACATGGTTAAAAGTCCACACTTGATAAGTCATTAATTAGAAGAGATTCATGAAGGTCATCTTTTGTTCCAACTAAATATTTTGATATCTTAGAACATTGTTATAGGAGAATAAGATTCATTTTAAGTTTTAGACTGAAGGTTAAAGGAAAAATCCCACCTTCTTGCCAGAATTATGAACTTTGCCACCCATGATCGATACGGCAAATATACCGCAACTTTGAATTTGGATCTACACTGGTGCACATTGTTAACCTGAGAATGCTATAAGATTTTTAAAATCACATCATTTCCCAATGTAGAATTTAAAATAAATAGCCATTTTTACTTACCATCTAGTGAGTTGGTGTTTTTATATATTTGGTGTTAGTAGCTAAGAAAGACTGCATCCTCAGAACGTCTCTCAGATAATAAAAACAACCTCCAAGTAATTACTGTGTCCATAGCATTGCTAGCTTTGTGGTAGGCCGAATTCTAATATAACCCCCAAGATTCGTGCCCACTTTTGTGTTCACCATGTATAACCCTCTCCTTGAGTGGGGACATGACATATGAATATGATGGCATATTACTCATTGAGTAGGTTAGTAGCTAGTCAACTTTGATCTAATCAAAAAGATTATCCTGTGTGGGCCTTGACAAAGAAACCCTTCTAGAATAAAATATGCTGCCTCAATAAAAATGCCTAAAGGACATTCAAAGTATTGGAAAGGAAGCATTTTTTGTTTTGTTTTTGTTTTTGTTTAACCAAAGGGCACTGCAGCTAGAACACATGAACTGTAATTATTAACAGAAAGTTTGGAAATGTAAGGTGCCCATGGAAAACAGTGAAGGCAAGAAACTGTGGCAAGGCCACAGAAGAGTGAGCATTTGCTTTGGGCGTGAAAACTTTGAGAGAGGAAGGACACTGGTCCAGGTCTGAGATGAACATCTGGCCGGCCTTCTTGGCCCCAAGGGGGCACAAGACAACTGCCGAGCTTTGAGCAGAAGGTAATGCTGTAGCCCATAAAGCAAGCCTCCAGTTTTCACTCCCATGTGGATGTGACTCCAAATTTCAACAAGCTCTCCACAGAGGGATTTGCTTCCAGCCTTGTAGTAAGAATAAAGCAAACTGAAGAGAACAATGCCTATGATAGGAAAAATCCAGTATGACCAAAAACTTGTTCATATATTCTTTTCCATTTTAATGTCACTCAATAGACATCACCAATATGGTACTATTTTAACATTTCTCTGGTATCAGAGGACTGCCTACATCTTTAAAGCTTTCACTTGCTTCACCAGTGTGTTCCACAGCTGTCCCTTCTCTGGAGAATTGCCTGCAAGAAACAAAAGCCTCTATAAGGGATGTTTGGCCCACCCCCTCCAGTAACCCACAGCCACTGACTGACTGCCATGAGGAAAAGGCCAGGTCCTGCCCTTAATTTGGAAGTAGGACTGTGGTACAATTTGTGCTCCAGAGCTCCCTGTGGGATGAGGCTGTAACTGACCTTCAGCTGAGACCACATTCTTGCTTATTTATCTTCCTGACTTATACTGTGTCTCTCATTACTCTCCTTCCTCAATTAATTTTTAAAACAAGAATTTCCATCTTAGGTTCTACTACAGCCCCAAATATGTTATGATGTTATTACATAGACCTTATTTAGTGTAAACAAAATCAGAAGTTGATTTACCCTAAAGCTACTGAAACTTGAAAGTCAGGTCCCCTCTCACACTTGATCCCTTTCAAAGTCCTAGTGAAGTCCCAGAATGGTGTTTGACTGGTCACATATTTTTGTAAAATTTGCAAAAGTAAAATATTTTGTATTCTTTTTTTGAAGGGGACACCCCAAATAAGATCCAGTCTTCACAAAACTTATATTCTACTTGAAAGAAATTCATGCTTTAGTCTTTCAATTGTCACCACCATCTTCTAACATTTAGAATCACAATATAAGCACAAATATCACAGATTTAGAGGGAAGCGAAAGTCAAGAGCTAAGTAGAAAGTTATGATTCAGATTCCTTTTACCAGGACTACTTTACAATTATTTTTAACTTATGAATATTTGAATAGAATATTTTTTTCCGTAAGAGGATAAACATTAATTATTTCACACATATGTTTCTGAAAGTTTCACACAGAAGGGGAAAATTGCCAACAAATGCTGTACTGTGGGGAATAATGAAGCTGGAAGGCTGTGGGCCAGCCATTCCTGAAATTCCCATTGCCGCTATCTAATGACCACCACACACAAAACTGATCAGGATCTGTGGTTAAAGACCCAAAGGTCCTCTACTCAACTGAGATGGAGCTGCATCAAAGATCAGCTTCTGAATAAAATAATTACAAAATGTGCTACTTAGTGCATTTGAATGAAAAAACATTGATGTTATGGGTGGGACTATCAAGATTACATTAGATAACTTCTATATAGTGTTATACATTAGCCATTAAAAATAAAGATCATTTATGTAACATGTATAACAGTTTGAAAATTAACAACGATCAATAAAGAGGTATAAGTATTAATGCACTTATAATTTACTTCTAAGGGACTGAAAAGTATATCACTACAATTATCAAATATGAATATGCACACACGCATACACAGATAATCACTCAATCAGCTTATCATGGTAATATTCAAATGCAAGGGAGAAATTTAATTTGTCAAATAGCTGTGATGCATTTTATCAATCTCATTTACTTGTTTCCATTTTTGATCAGGTGATAAATAACAGGGTCAACTTTTTTCTAAGTTTAATCATCGGGAAAAGGATAATACTGATTTTCTTTAAACTAAACTAACTTCAGAGATACAGATATAAGAGAAATTAATTTGACCATACTTTAGCATTTTATAAAATGGTTATCCTTCCTGTTAATAGGTTTTATAAAGAAAAAATAAAGTTTTCATGGTCAAATGATTTTTGGAAATGCTGTAATAAAAATATTAACTATATTTCCTTAATGCATGATATCTTGGTAATTTAATTTTCATTGCACATGTCTAAAAGAATAAGTTACAGTATGTCATGTTCCTCAATTTGGGGGACCATCTGCTGTGTGATGTTTTTCTGCATTTATATATGTATTTCATAAGGAGTTATTCCAAGTCTGGATCATCATATCAGAGTGTTGAAAATTCTGACTCTGGGTATGGTGTTACAAAATTAATGTTTCTAAATTATATCTCCATTTTCTTTCTCCCTTCTGAAAAACCACCCTAAAATCGCAAAGGTAAGTGCTCATGCCCACTCCATTTTTTTTCTCTTATTCCAGGCATAATATTCAATACCAGAAATAGGGGGGCTCCTGAGGGCTCTGGAGACACCCAGGTCCTATGTCAGGGCAGATAGCTCTGGAGTTTGGTGCCTTGCCATTGGGCCCTACTTTGGCGTTTGTACTCCTGAGAGTGACAGAGTGGGACTCAACTATGTCTTCCCTGCACATGGCTCATCTGTCGCTTCTCTTCAAACCTGTACTTGGTGCTGGAATTTGTAGTTGTACGTCCAGAGACTTGAGTCTTTGGGCTGTCCATGTGCCAGCTGGGCCCAGAGCCTCGGTGGAGCTGCACCTTCTACTCTACAGCTCATTGGACTCATCCAAGACAAATGGCAGAGAGATGATGATGGAAAACGACCATCCCAGGGAATGGATAGAGTCTGCAGCTGCAGTCTGGAAAATCCCATCCATCTTCCCCATGGGATATAAGCCCCCTCTCAATTGGAGGTGGAGTGGACGTCACCATCCCAGACTCCTCAGGATTGAGGGAAGAGCTATGGACTACAGTGGACTTACTGGTATTCTACTATAGACATATTGTGATTCAAGCAATGTAAGAAATTACAACACTGATGTGGAGCCAGTGGCCACTGGAGGCTCTGGGGACAGGGAGATGGAAAAGCAGTTGTAATAGGGGCTTTTTAGGGACTTGGGAATTGTCCTGAGTGACACTGCAATGACAGATATAGGCCATTTTATAGCATTATATAACATGCAGAACTGTGTGGGCGAGGGTGTGGTCTACAATGTGAGCTATGGTCCATGCTTAATGGCAAAGCCCCAGGATGTGTTTATCAGTTGCATTTAATGTGCCACACTAATGAAGGATGTTTATGTGGGAGGTTGTGGGAGATGTGGGAGGTGGGGTGTATGGGAATCCCTATGTTTTTTGTGTAACATTTATGTAATCTAAGTATCTGTTTAAAAAAATTATAAAATTTGTGTAGCATCAGTGCTCAAAATTAGCATTGTCCCTTTATATATGACTATATCCCAATTTAAAAGAGAATATATGTTCCCTTGCTACAAAGGAGGCATTCAAAACTGCTTCTGGAATGGGTGCGGTCTTGTCTATACAGAAAGGCTGATAAAGCTGAGGAGAGCAGTCCATATATATTATAAAAATATCTTTTCTTTCTTTACTGGTCACTAAGCTGACATCAACAATATAACTGCAAGTACTGACAAGTTCTGATTTTGTTTTGATTATTTGGAAGTGAATGCTTTTTAGTCATATTGTTACTAACTTGCTTACATTACTTTGGAAAGAATGCCAACAAATGATTGGCAGTGGAGGACATCAGTCTGTCAAGGTGGAAACAAACAAACAAAACATCAAGTTACTCGGTATTCCATGAGTAAAGTCACCTAGGGCCCTGGAAAATGGAATTATGTGCATGTATCAGGGCAAGGCCGGCTTAAAAAACTTAGGGAAGTACCAAATATTTCTCCAGATTAAAGAGAGAGAGAAACAGAGAGCGAAAGAGAGAGATTGATCCAATGGCATACTTGACAGATTAAACCCCCATAATATTTAATGTCATTTTCTTAAAAGTTAAAATAATTGTGGCATTTTCATTTTGCATATGTTCAATATATTGTCATTGCTCCTAATATCAAATGTGAAAATGTGCATCAAATTATATTTAGCACTTTTATAGAGTGGTCATTTCAACATAAATATCATTAACAGAAAATATTTTTCTGCCATTAACCAAAGTTGTAAATTTATTATGCATTTTTCAAAACACAAAATTTTCATCATTAATAGGGGACCTTAACTGATGCAAATTTCTAAAAATCATTCAGAAAGTCAAATGATCCCAGGAGAGAATGCAGAAAGTGACAAACTGATCAAGCTGCTTTAGAAATGTATGAATTAAACTCACAGAAGTGGGTGGGCAAAATTTTGTGACTTTGTAGCTAGGGAAATGTGTGGAAACTATAAAGGTAAAGGAAAAAGGAGCAGTTCTTAACGCTGTACTCTAGTTGATAGCAGTGTTCCCTCGCTGGTATAGGTGAACAATTCTGATATGGCTATATGTGAATACTGGAAGTTAACAATTAAATAACGGATGAGAGAAGGTGCAGGGCAGACTTGATCAATTTCAGAGTGGGAGTTTACAGCCGAGCAGCGAGTCAAGGCTAGAATGAGCCTTGTGACAATGGATTAGCATTGGGGACATCAGTATGAACTCATGTTTGTCTTAATACAGGTAGATACATACAGAAGTATGTAAGTACATATAGAAATATATGTGTTAGTGTGTTATATATACATATATATCTATATGTTCACACACAGGTTAGCATACACTCACATATGTCCTCATTCTATTACCTTAGAGGGCCTAGAATCCACAAGTCTCCTATAACATTGAGCTCACCTTATTCTCAGATCATGTTTTCTTATACTAGTTTTTAATAAAGGAACCAAGACTCCTTAAAGGACTGTGGCAGAGAATATACAAGATGAGACTGACATATTTTAGAGAGCTGGAAAGTAAGATGGCTATTAAACACACACACACACACACAAAATGATGGAATGGGTCAAAGGGTCAAAGGGACAGAGTAGATAACTAAAGGAGTTCCCAATTTCCAAAGCTGGAAAATTTAACCAACAAAAGAAATAAATATTGGATTATAACATAAAATATAAAACAAATATCAATGATTCCATATTGATATAAATAAATGATTACATAAATAAATAAATCAGGGAGAAAAGACAAATCTCCCTTGAGGAAGATTTCCAAATAATTTGTGTAGCTACTCTTCCCTAGAGGAGGTGAATCAAAATCCCCTGTCTCAGTTTGCTTATGTTGCCATAACAAAGTACCACAAACTAGGTGGCAAACAACAGAAATTTTTTTGTCCCACAGTTCTGAGGTTCAAAGTCTGAATCAAGGTTTCAATGGGGCCATACTTCCTTTGAAGTCCATAGGGAAGAATCTATCTGTCCCATGCCTCTCGGCTTCTGGCAGTGGTTGGCTGGAGATCCATGGTATTCTCTGCCTCGTTCATCACATGGCATCCTTCCCTATGTCCATCTGTGTTCAAATTTCCTCTTCTTATAAAACCAACAGTCCTATTGTATTAAAGATCTGCTCTAGTCCAGTGCGACCTCATTTTAACTTGTCTAATTCTATCTCTAATGATCCCATTTCCATAGAAGGTCATATTCTGATATCCTGGGCGTTAAGGCTTCAACATATCTTTTGGAGGATGCAATTTCAATTCATAATCTTCTCCACTCCTTAACTGGTTGCTGTGCATAATAACTTCCTTCCAAAGACCTCAGTTTGGAAAGCAGTAAATAAAGAACCAGCTTACCTTGGATAAATATGACAAACACACCTCTGCCAGGTGATCAAGGCTGACATCAACAGTGATAAGTCATGACGATAGGATGTGATGAGAATATCACTTTACCTCTGGAGTGGTCCTCTGAAAAACCTGCAACTCCATATAATAGTGAGGAAGACATCAGACTGATCCCAGTGGTGGGACATTCTACAAAATACCTGAGCAGTACTCCTCAAACTGGCAAGGTCATCCAAAGCAAGGAAAGTGTGAGAAAATGTAACAGCCAAGAGATGCCTGAGGAGACAGTATGATTAAATGTAATGTGGTGTTCTGAATGGATCCTGGTACAGAAAGAAAGCATGTTAGTTAAGTTCTAAGTAAATCTGCATTAAAATGGACTTAGTTAATAACAATGTATCAATATTGGCTTATTAGCATAGTGGTGCCAATATTTGTTCATTAGCATGGCAATGCCAAAGTTTAATAATAGATGTATCTGGGTGTGGGTTATCTTAGGAACATTTCTTTAAATCTAAAACTATTCTAAAATAAAAAGTGTGCTTTAAAAAAGGAGGAAATTCAGTATCTTGCTCGAACTTACACAGCTAATAAATCAGCAGAGATCCAAGTTGAATACTGGAGATCTTGTCTTCAAAGCTTAGGCTTTTAACTATTTGCCACGTGATTTCGCATGAGAGGAATCTTTTCAGTCACAACCAAAAATCCAAAAGAGAAAGGGTATGTGGTCTGCATTCCTCCTCACAATCTACCTCTTTGCTTGTAAAGTTTAGCATCCAGGTGGAATCACAACAGTCAGCTTCATATGCACAGGTGCTGGCTCACCAATTTTGGGAGCCTAGCAGATATTTGCCTAGTGCCAACTGCTGAACCACTGCTGAATTATCTTCTGCTCTAATACTTAATTTCTCCAAATAAAACATGGATCCAGATGTCATTTGAAAATCTTGTGTAAACCATGCATCATTTAAAAGGCCATAATATGCTCCTGCATATTCAGGTCTCAGAGTTTGCACATTTTGATTCCCCGTGAGTACCTGCCCCATCTCTTCCCTCATCTCTTTGATCCTACAGTCTGAGTTTTTTCGGGGGAGCAAGGCCACTGGCCTGGTTGACTCAGATAATCCTTTTGCCATTGTGGGGTCTTCATATGTTGCTCTCAGCAGTGTGGCTCCTTGATTTTCTGTGTTGGCCCTAATGAGCAAGAGTAACTTATAAAAATTACTTTTTAAGCAGGTTTATTGATATATATTTACATACCATACAATCCATCCAAAGTGTGCAATCAATATTTTTCATATTGAATCCTTTCCCCATGCATTCATCACCACAATCAATTTTAGAAGATTTTATTACTCCAAGAAGAAAAGCCCCATGGCCCTTCTCAGTCACCTCTCAATCCCTCCATCCTTCCCCAACCCTATATTCTGTCCCCACTCTAATTCTGTCTCCATAGATTTCTATATTTTAATTTTTGGTGGGCTGTGTTCTCTGTGATGATTAAGAAGGAGAAGTTGTCAAGAATTTGCACATACATCCATTTAGTGGCAATTCTAGATGAATGCTAACATATTATGTATTTTTCCTTGCAGATATCAGGTAGTGTCCCCTTTAAAGTGTCTTTAGATTGACCTAGACAATTGGGAGGAGGTGATCAGGGATGTCAGGAGGAATGACATGGTAAACTAAACTTATCAACCATCTGCTTTTGTCACTACATTCCAACAAGATGTAATTGACCTTATTTTGGAGTTTCACTGATATTTCTTTAAAGAGATGGAGGTCCTATTTGCTTCCCACAGATGTGGGGCACAGATTAAATCAAATGCCTGACCTAGCAGGGGTGTCCAGCACTGTCTCACAGGTCCAGGTCTGAGTGATGCCTACAAATCTGATGTGCAGAAGTCTACAGGCTCCCACCACTGTCCACCACAGTGTTAGCAGCCATTGGCCCTGGCAGCTCTGCCAGCCACTAAATTCACATGTGCTGGCAAGTACATTCAACCATTTCTTTAGTCAGTCTCCAGTATGTAAAACTTCCAGATGCATGTACTCTTCTGAATCTAAAACTCATAATGTTTGGTTTCCTCTCTTTTGAGATAGTTTTCCAGGTTTCCTAACACAAACCCTTCCATTGTAACCTATGCTGATTCAGAGCCATGACAATAATCTCAATTATGCCTTCAAATTTCTCAAAAAATGTTCCCTTCACTCCCTTTCCTTACTTGGATGGTTCCCAGGGCTCGATTTTCCCAACAGCCTTGTTAAGTAGAAACTTCTCCTTCCCTGACACATTATATAGTTCAGGGGTCCAAGAAAGAGAAGTAAAAGAGGAAAGAAAAAAAAGAAAGAAGGAAAGCATGTACTAGTTCAATGGCTGCACACCAGCTTCCAGGTGCTGTGTTAATTTCTTCTGGAAAAAAATCACATCTGAAACAGCAGCAGCACTTGATAACACTATCTGATTATGTTTATGATAGTAAAATGTCATTCTCTGAGCTTTTTTTGTTTTCTGTACCAAATAGGTGAGTTGAATGGAAATCTGATTAAAAAATCACCCCTTTCCCACATGCCATTTAAGGTTAAGATGCTGGCACTCATCTCAGTAAAACCTCCAGGTACATGCTTTAAAAGAAAATTGTTTTGGTAGATACAGGCATTCCTGGTGGCTTTTATTTTGCCTTTCCTACATTAATGGCTCTCATCCACAGGGAAAGGATTCGATATAAGCAGTCTGAGTTTGCCTGTGTCTGTATATGTCTATCAAACTTTGAATTATGGGACTGGGGAAAAAGTCACAGGTGCCCTTTGAGACACCTGAGCCCCCTGTGAGATGTATCTAAGAGTCCACTAATCATCTGATTTCCACCAGCCCCTATTCCAACTTGGAGTTTTCAGTATACAGAAGTTTTCATTTGTTTTGAGTATACAGAAGTTTCCATTTGTTTAGGCCCAGTATCGAGTAATCCTCCAAGTGTCTGTGCATGTCCCTTTCACTAATGCATAATCCCTCTGGTGAAAGGCTATAATTCTCCTGGGGAAGATGAGGAGGGAGATTTAGAGCTTACAGTTTTGTCTGTGAAGCAAGGTCCTTCTTCAAGAAAACATGATTTTCTATTTATTCAAGAAATAGGTCTGCAAACTTGCTCAAGTTTGAAACCGATGGAGGAGTTTTTATTTTCTATTTTGAAGAGTCAAAGCAGGTCTTGTTCATCAGACATATAGCTTTGATTTTTATTTCTTCTTACACAAATAGAGTATAACTTCAGTAGGCGTGCCTTCTGTTTCAGCCCCAGGACACAATGATTACCTCTAGCAAAGATCTCCACGGATCAGACCCTTCTTAAAACTGGTTTGTCTGCTGCCTATTGCTGAAATAATGCCTGCCTTTCCTCTGGGGTTTCCTATCATCCTTACTGAATTCCCTGAGCCCATTTCTAATCTCCCTGGCCTACAAACACCCAACACTATGGAGCTCTCAAGAATGCCAATGTTTCCTTCTCCAGTGTTTTATTCAAAACCTTGGGGAGAGGAATGTTCTCCGGATCTCCCATGGAACAAGGTCAGGTGTAAATGGAGAGGATGCACATAATAAATCTATTCCATATTCCTGTCTCACTCATATCTTGACTTCCTTTCTCAAGAATAGAGCTCAGAAAACATTTTTCCATAAAGAGTCAGGTAGTAATTATTTTAGGCTTTTAGGGCCATGTGCAATTTTGGTTGCAACAGTCAACTCTACCGTTGTAGCATGAAAGCAGTCAGAGCCATTTCTTCATGAACGGGCATGGCTGCCTTCTAATAAAACTTACTAAAGCATATAGTCGGGGGAGCATAGTTTACTGATCCCTGCTCTAAATCATATAGGAAACTTTTGTCTGTGAAGTTTTTAAAATCAAATCAACATAGTGACAAAATTACATTTCTTGTTTTTTGTCTAGTCGGCACTGAATACCATTTTTACTATCCCAGATTCCAGAATAACTCCATTTTTTTCAGCTTTTTTCTCTGCATTTTCCTATCATCATTACAATTTTAACATTAACTCTGCCTTGGCCAGCATGGTGGGCCCTTAACATAGTAAATAAATTATTACCCAGTTGTTGATAAACATCTCTCATGTAGAAAATTTACCTGGAAATATTACCTTTCCGCTCACCTGATTTTTGATGTAGCAAAAAATGTGAGTATTTTGATCCTATGAAATCCTTGTGAGGACAGGGTATCCCTCATTGCTTACTTGGGCAGCAAAGTTTTGGCAAATTGTCTTTAGTCTCTCATGGCAGGGCCTCAAATAATTCCTTAATATTTCCTGGTACTCCACCAACATGTTGTCCACAATTTAGCTGCTCTTGTATGCCTAAGCAGGGCTTAGGCTTTTGATTTTGAACAGAGTCCTCCCTCTGCATATTTTCCGGAGGTCACTTCTGTATTTATCCTTGAGAATAGCCTTGCCAACAGTACATGTTTCACAGTTCAGAAGAAAGTTTGTGCTTATACAGTCTCAATCGGTTAAATGACTGTAAAGGTGTTCGTTGACAGGTAATTTCAAAAAGGGAAGATCTACTGATAATGATCATTTCTTACAAACAGGGAATACAAGTCTATCAGACTGATAAAGAAACATTTTGATTTTCATCTGATTAAATAGCTCTGTCATTAATTAATTCAAATCAAATATGTCGTAGAGATTACAATGTGCATGCTCCAAACTTCCGTTGTTTATGTCTACACTTGAAGTTTGCAATTTAAAGACTGGTCATCTTGATTGTCTAACGTGCTTTCAATACCAGCGCAAACAGCACTGAAGCAAGCCACTTCATAGCATAGCATGCTTTGATTGATCACAGTTAACATGTAATTGATCCTTTGGCTAATCACAGGTGACCAGATTCTTCCTTCTTTAACTCTTGCTGCACAAGATGTTCCTGATAGAATTGACATGCAAAGATGGTAAAATCCAGCACATTAAAATGTCAAATATGGAAAAAGGAAATTAACAAATTCAGTGAAAGATTATAAGAATGTTTTCCTAGAAAAAATAAATACAATTATTTTCTCCATTTTTGAAGAACTAATTAGTATTAGTGTTGGACTAAATCCCTTTCAAATTCATTGTCTGGAAAACAGAAGCATTAATATATATGCAGGGAAGATGCTGTTGGAAAAACTTGGACCTAAATTAGGAGATATTTGAAAGAGCAAAATATAGTGTTTTGGATTCTTGAAAGTCTTCAGAGAATGGCCTGGGAGCTAAACAGTGATTAGGGAACAAGCCTATAAGACTATGTTTCCCTACTAAGTCTCTTAATAAATGCTTTATTAATCTTCTTCCGGTTTCATATGAAATGAAGCCATTTATAGAAGCAAAATAAAATAAAGGAAAAGAAAAGCAGCAGCACATAAAGTATACAATAACATGATTGAAATGAATAGGAATTATGTACTTTATGGTTATAATTTAATAGCAAAAGGAGCAGTGAATAAGAAATGGAGCCAAATAGCCCCCTCTATGAATCCCCTAAGGGTTTATATTTGAGTTAGATTATGAAATATACATGAGTGTTAAAGATATATAGTCATATCAGAAATATCCAGAGGGATTTATCAAACACTCCAGTAATTTGGATTTGGTAATTTTTAAATAATACCGCATTATCTTGTACTCTTTATAGGTAATAATGTAACAAATTAGAAACTAAAAGGAGAAAAGCTACTGAGCCATGTTCTAGAAAACAGCATAGGAGTAATGAAGGTGGGTTCTCACTTGAAATGCAAATCTACTTAGAAAATAGAAATTGTTCCTTTATATTCAATGTTCAATTATAAGTATAAAATTATGAGAAACAAGGATAAGGAAAAGAAAGAATGGAGACAAAGTGTTATTCTCTTCAAAATATATGATATGGATAATGAAGAAAAGGAAATAGGAAGCCAAATCACTTAAAAACTGGGTGTTTATGCTTCAGTAGACAAGACCGTTAATCCTTGCCTTCTGGTAATGTATTCTTTTTTTCCTGAGAATATCTTAAGTTTAATAGAATTACATTATTTTAAGTCCCCGGGCTAAGCTATTTATGTAAACGAATTGCATATGAAATGTGTTTTGTGTGTTGTTTTCCTTGACCTGGCAATAATAAAAACAAACAGAAAAAGTTGGTAAGTAATAAATCCATAAATAACCTTTACTTAACATAGCATTTAATCTGTAATGGTCTCTACTGTTATAACTTATCTTAATTGCCAAGTAATATTTAATTTTGATTCTCACTCTTTCAAGCCAGTGTGTCACATGTAAATTTTGAAATTCAATTAGTAATTCTTGTGAAGTTTCTCATAAATTCATTCTTAATGAAGCTATTGAAGCATTATTCTAAAGGTTTTCATATATTACAATTAAAAAAAAAATCTATAGCCTCCACTCCCTAGTAATGAGGTATTTATTGATAACTTATATTGAACATTTGTTATATTTAATTAGTAATGGTCACTTTTAACAAGCTATTTTATTCCTTTGATGGATATATTATGGGTTGCAGAAAGAAAATACTTTAATGATTCTTCTTCAGAGATTTTCATTCTATTGTTCCCTATTTTGAAAATATATTGGATAACTTCAAAATTTATTATCCAGAATTAACCAATTTCAAGCTTGTACTTGATTAATATTCCTTTCTAAAGGAATGTTAGCTATTTATCCTCATCTTCTGATTCTCAGTAATTCCCTAACAGCAGTAAAAACATCATCAGTATCATTACTGCAGTGGACTCCAACACCAAGTTTCAGTTCAGCATACATAAATAAATGTATATATGTGTGAGTGTGTATATATATGCATATGCATACATAGTAACATACATACATATGTTAATTATAAGTTTATACATAAACGTATGAGTTAAGTCAATAGATTCCCTAATTTGAATTTCCTTTTTGCCTTCTGGGAGGCATTTGATTATGTCTTGAGATATTTCTGTCAAGATGATTGTCATGACTTGTGAAATGCTTCTAGCAGTTAGTGGGTCGATGTTAAGAATGCTGCTAAACATCCCATAATGCACTGGACCACTCCCAACCACAAAGGATCATCTGGTCTACAATATCAATAGTGCCAAGTTTGAGTGGAAAATAATGCCAGTGTCTGCTCCAGGCTGATCTTGAGGATGCTCAACTTCCAGTGAAACAGTGTTATAAATAGAGTCACTATATATATGTCATAATATATAAACATTGTAATGAAAGACTGAATATAAACAAAAACTGCTGGTCGTGCTTTTGTTTGAAATCAGCTAGTCTCTTAGTTTGCTAGGACTGCTGTAAAAAAGTTACCCAAATTGGGTAGCCTGAAACAACAGAAATTTATTGTCTCATGTTCCAACATCAAGGCACTAACAGGATTATGCTTCCTTCCAAGTCTGTAGGGGAAAATCTCTTCCACAGTTCTTCTAGCTTTTTGCAGTGGCTTGCTGGTGATCTATGGAGTTTTTTGTTTGTAACAGCATAACTCCAAATCTACTTCTGTCACATGACAATCTTCTCTGTGTCTCCAAATTTCCTCTTCTAATAAGGAACCACTCATATTGGATTAGTCCCACCCTAATCGAGTTTGACCTCCTTTTAACCAATAGCATCTTCAAAAGATCCTATTTCCAAATGGGTCACATTCATTGGTACTGTGGGTTAGCACTTGAACATATTTTTCTGGGGGGAGACACAATCCAATCACTAACAATGAGTTTCCTCAATTTAAACCCTGTTACAATAATCTATTTACTTTTCTTTCCATTCATATATGTATTTAATGAGACTGTCATACTTTCTTTTTCTTACAATATTTTTGGGGCTGAAATCCAATTTCCTACATGTCTGTAGGAACATACATATTACCCTGTGTTGTACTAACCCACCTCTCCTTAAATATTCAGAAATGCCAAATTAATGCCCACAATTATGGTGACACATTAGATCATGGCTTGCCATTCTCCATGACTTCACTGTATTAAAATTAACCCTGCACTCCATGTGGCTTTACAGCTCCTTCCCACTAGTGGTGGAGTATCCAGTTCTCCATTGATGAAGGGCTCGAGCATAAGAATTGTTTGGACAATTGTGTGAGTAAGGGACAGTGTAAAAATCCTCAGGCAAAACTTCAACAAAAATCATGTCTTTCTATTCTCCTGTTGTGATGGGATGAAAGAAACATGGAATAGGCATGAACTCAGAGCCTGGAGCCCAAAACCTGAACTCTAGCCTGGCCCAGCCAAGTCACAAGAATCCTCAACCCATGATTGAGAACTAAACACTTACTGTTTTATGTTATGGAGTATTGAGACATGGGTGAATAATAGTAAGTTATTGAAAGTGGGATGTTCTTCATACAAAAATTTTAAATGCATAACATTCTCTTTGAGAAGAGGTATCTAAGGAAACTGAGAAAGGAATAGTAGTTTGGGTTAAGTCATGGCAAACAAGTTGGGAAACTCTCACGTGGGGAAACTTTGGAGGAACAAAAAAATGTAACTGAGAAAATGACAACACTGGGTAAGGAAATTTTAAGGTAGAATACAGATAGGCTATATTCTACCTATAGAATATGGCTCCTATTAACTGCATTTCTTAAATTACTACGCATAGCAGACAAACTCACAAAATTAAGAGGGGAAAAGAGGGACCATGAATTGCAGGATTAGAAAAAGAAATTGTTTCCCCTCAAATGAAAGGTAAGGTCATTCAAATACAGTCTCGGAAATAAGAGAAAATCCAGGTATTGGCACTGATATACCTTAGGTCAAAGAGCAAGTCAAGTGTATCACTTCCACTCCCTTCTTAAAACCTCTGAACGGTTAAAATGACATCTAATGGATTGTTTCAGGTGAACAGAATGAATTCTAGAGAGATAAAGGGTGTGGTTTTAAAGAACTTTGATATTCCCATTACCTGGAAAGAGGCTTGAGAAAGGCATGATTCCAAAGAACTTTGAGCCTAGACGTGGGCACATGGGATAGGCTGCAGTAAACTTCATAGAAAACGATAAAGTTTTTCAAAGAACTAATTGCCAAGAATAGACTTTCAGTATTATATAAAGGGGTTGTTTATTTTAAAAAGATGTTAATTAATCAAAGTGATAAAATAACTCTGGCCTCCAAATTTTTGCAAAACAGGCTGAGAAAGCTTTTGAACTGCCAAAAAGGGCATATTTTCCAATGTCTTTTTCAGATTTGACCCAAGTGAAATATGCAAAGTGGATCCATGAACCAGGAAAAGCAACAACCTGGTGCACCATCCCCAGGTTTAGGAACTAGGGCACAGTACAGGAAAATTACCCCAGGCAAGGGAACCTGACAACATTTCCCAAACAGTTTTCAGAAAGGCTCCATGCAAGTGACTTCCCTGTCATTTCTCTTTTCCTCCTCTTTCATCCCAGAGGTTTGTTACAGCTCTCCTATTCCTAGCTAGCACTGTTTGTTGGCTCTAGCAGGAGTTATCACATATCTTTTAGTTCTTAGTTCTCAAGATCATAAAGGAGCTAAATGCAGATGAGAAATTCATCATGAGTCTGTTGTGATTAGATGAGACATTTTGGGTGACTTTGTATGGAAGTGCATGCAGTTGGCATGTGGGAGGAAAATTAATATTTTGATCAAGATTTTGGTAGTTTGACTCATTGAAGCTCTTTAGAGCCTGGCATGTGAGAATTAAACATCCCAACCCTTGACCAAGTAACACTGCTGTTCTTCCCCCAGACATTGGCATTGGCCTTCAGACTTCTTTTGGACACTATTATGTAGGAAGATGTGATAACTCCAAATATATCATTTTTGGTGTTAGTTTGTGAGTCTCAGGTTTTCACCTCTCAATCTCCTCAAGGACAGTGGAGAAAAATTTGAAAATACGTATTTCTGAAATGCACTTATTCATTATACACATTATAAAATTTTAATCAACTCTTTGTTGTGCGTATTGCTGTGAATGGTGCTTTGAGGAACATGAGTGTACCTTAGCTTACATGGCTTTGAGGCGATTTCCCTCATACACTTTTGAAATTTTAGATTTGGAATAAAGAATATGTATGGCAACTAGCTAACACAAACCTTATAAAGCACTAAAACTTGTAGAATATGAATGGTGTCAGTATGTATAAAGATGTAAGGCCATTAAAGGCATTAAAGTTACCAAATTCAATTCATAAATTGCATTAAAAGTGATTATTAAAAAAATACATCCTGAATCTAAAGAAACATTTCTTAACGATTCAAAGCTATTCACTGGCTCAGATATAACTATAGAGTAAATATTTCATACGTCTAGCCCATTATTTTTTATTAAATGCTATATAAAGCCTTGATCAGAATGTTACATTTTAAATAATATGTGTGTTATGGACCAATGGACCTTAGACTTTCAGAATTAGATAAAATATGTCTCTGGCAATAATGAAATACATTTTTAGTCAAGATACAAACCTGATATATATGGCTCTTGATCACTCATAGGGTAATTATTTGTTTTTTGGTATGTAATTTGGTGTTTTAATTTTCTTATTAATTAAATAATTTTCTTATCTAATATGCTAATTTTGTGATGCAAAATTAAGGCATCTTGGATTTTTAACTACTTTTACTATGATATTTTGTTTGTTATAATAAATTTAAATATTTTCATTCATGAACATAAACTAAGTAAATTTTTATTCTGTAGTAAAAAAAATACTGATTATTGTTTTTAAAAACTAAGAAAAAACTAAACAGACTGCAACTTACTAATTTCTAAAGAATTCTCATAATTC
>JAQZBX010056249.1:0-18230 GCA_029593785.1 Cabassous unicinctus
AATGAATCTTAATGTAGAGTCTTGCTCTAGATTGCTCAAATACACTTCTGACAGATTTCAGGATCAATTTAGGAATCTAAAAAGCTAGATCCCAGCCCCATACTGTGGAGGAGAGAACATTGGGCTCTTTCTGGAACTGTGTCCCTGCAGTGACAGGAAATGAGACTGCCACCTTCAGCCCACTCTGAGTGCTCCCCTCCCTCCATGCCTGATGCCTGAGGATCCCCATGGTTAATGTCCAGGTCCCTTGTGGCTTTTCCTGATATCTCCAAGTGCTGTAAACATGTGCTGGATTCCCAGTTGGTTAAAAACTCACATAGTGATGACACACAGCACAGCTGCCTCCTAAAACTGGGCTGTGCTCAGCTGCGGACCATCAGGGACCCTCTGTCCCCAGCTGACCTGGTGACAGCACTAAGGTGAGGAACGGGGAAAGATGCTTGTTTCTTCTGAGTTGAGTCAGAGCTCTAGCTCCCTGGGCACAAGATCTAAGGTACATCTGCAGTGTTCCAGAATTTCAAAGAGACATTCAGATTGTTCATCACTTTTTAAAATGACACTGTATATTTCATGTTGATAACTGACATTTTCCTCTCAATATTGTTAAAGAAAATCTTTTTTAAAAAGTAGTATAGCCAAAATTAAACATGAAATGTTCTTTAAAGAATTAGCTCATAAAATCTTATTTGAAAGGTCATTAATTATTATATTCAGAAATTCTGTGTATTGTGACATGAGTTTTATTTATTTTCAATATTAATATAAAAAGCAGGTCAGGGGAAGGGGGAAGGGAAGGAGGATTTGGGATTTTGCTGTCCATGGGTCCTGTGTTCCATGGGTTCTGAAGTAGCTTGGAGATTGGACATCCTGAGTGAGAGCTAGTCAGTGTTGGAGCCAGTTAAGGTTCGTGAACTGGTGGGAGTAGAGATTCTGAAGTCCATCTGACTCTCACTTTCTTCAGAATCTCAGCTGATTATACTGGATTCCCCACCCCCCATAATGCCATGATCAGCACTGGTTTTCTCAGAGGTAGGTGCTGCTTATATTTCAACATTTTCTGACCCTCAGAAAAGAGGCCTTCCCCATACCATGTGGGAAAGAGTGCAAACAGCCCTTAGATTCTTTCCATATCTCTCTGGATGATGCACTTTCTCTATCTTCCTGGTGTTGTCTGTGGTAATTTCATTAGGTCCTGACTGTCCATATCTGCCATGACATGATGCCTCCAGAGACCCAGATACAAGTAAACTTGGGCTTTTCTTCTTGGCTACATCCAGAAAAACAGTTGTCAAGACTCTGTGGTACACAAGTTCCACCTTGGACATTAAGGAAAGAGCTATGTCTGAATTTTATCACATATATGGTAACCAAATATTTCTCCCATTCTGTAAGTTGTCTTTTTATTTTCCTGATAATATCCTTTTATGCATAACATTTTCAAGTCTGATGTGATCAAATTTATTTATTTTTCTTTTTTTGCCTATGCTTTTTTTGTAAAATAGAATCCATTGCCTACTGCAAGTTCCTGAAAATATTTACACATTTTCTTCTAAGTACTTATATTTAGGTGATTGATCTATTTTAAATATTTTTTGTATACAGTGAGAGGAAGGGGTCCAAATTCATTCTTTTGCATCCCAGCACTATTTGTTGAAGAAAGAATTCCTTCCCTATTGGTCTTCCCCATTGAATAGATATATAGTTTATAACTCTCAATTCTATTCCATTCAATTATATATCTTTCCTTGTGCCAGTTACACACTATTTTGATTACTGTAGATGTGTAATAGGTTTTTAAATTAGAAAATATGTGTCCTCCAACTTGTTCTTTTTTAGCTTATTTTTATTTTTTTGCTATTTAAGATCTTTGCTATTCCATATGATATGATTAGCTTTTCCATTTCTGTGAAGCAAGCTAATGGAATTTTGATAGGGATTGCATTAAATCTGTAAATTGTTTTGGGTAGTATGGACATCTTAATGATCAGAGACTTCCATTCATTGAGCATGGGATATACTTCCATTTATCATTTATTTCAGTTTTCTATCATTCCACTCAGTGATGATTTGCATTTTTCTGTTTGCAAGTCCTTAAGTCATTGGTTAAATTTATTTCCTAGATATTTTATTCTTTTAGTTGCTATTGCAAACATAATTGTTACCTTGATTTCCTTTTCAGATTGTCCCTCGCTGGTATAGAAACACCTTACATTTTTGTTTCTTGATCTTGTATGCTGCCACTTATTTGAACTCATTTATTAGCTCCAGTATTTTTTCTTTTAGATTCTTCTGGATTTTCTATATATAGAATCATGTCATCCTTGAATAGGGGTAGTTTTACTTCTTTCCTTCTAAGTTTGATATATTTTATTTCTTTTTCTTGCCTAATTTCTCTGTCTAGGAATCCCAGGACAAAGCTGAATAGCAATGATCATACTAGATCCTTGTCTTGTTCCTGATCTAAGGCAGAAAACTTTTCAACACTGAGTAAAATATTAGCTGTCAGTTTTTCATATATGGTCATTATCCTGTTGAAGTTCTCTTCTATTTCTAGTTTTCTAAGCGTTTCTATCACATAAGATTGTAGGATTTTTGTCAACTACATTTTCTTCATCAATTGATAAGATCATGTTTTTCCTTCATTGTATTAATGTGGTTTTTTACATTAATTGATATTCTCATGTTGAATCATCCTTACATTCCTGATCTAAATCTTGCTTGGTCATTGTGGATAATTATTTTCATATACTGTTGGATTTGATTTGCCAATATTTTGTTGAGGATGTTAGCCCTTATATTTATAAGGGCTATTGATCTTTATTTCCTTTAGTTTTGTTATCCCTATCACACATGGGCATAGCATGATTCTGGCCTTATAGAATGAATTAGAATGTCCTCCCACCTCTTCAATTTTTGGAAGAATTTGAGAATAATTGGTGTTAATTCTTCTTTGAATTTTTGATAAAGTTCACCAGTGAAAATACCTCGTCCTCGTTTATACTTTGCTGGGAGTTTTTTTTTTTTTTCTTAATTACTAAATATATTATTTAATTACCACATATTTGTGAATATTCCAGTTCTCCCACTGTCACAGTATTTTTAATTTCTGTCCATTGTGGTAAGAGAAGATATTTTGTATATTTTCATTATTTTAAAATTTATTGATAATAGTTTTGTGACCTAACATATGGTCTATCCTAGAGAATGATCTGTGTGCTTTTGAGAAGAATTTGTATATACTGTTGTTGGTTGAAGAATCGTATATATGTCTGCCAGGTCTAGCTGTTCTACAGTATTGTTCAAATCCTCTATTTCCTTATGAGCCTACATTTAGATATTCTATATATAATTGAAAGTGGTTAGTGAATTTGAACTTGGTTTTGCATATTTCATCTTTCTTTATATTTTGGAAGTTTTTAGACATTTCTTAGAATATCCCTTCTCTCCCTCTCTCTTTTTTTTCCTTCTAGTTCTCCCACAATGTGCTTGTTAGTTCACTTGGCAGTGTCCCAGAGATCTCCTGGGTCACTTTTCTTCATTGTTTTCTCTTTCTGTTCTTCAGATATAATAATTGAAATTATTTAATCATCAAGTTCACTAATTTTTAAAAACAATTTATTGAAGTGTATCATTCATACATGAATATACATAAACTATAAGTGTTCAGCAAACATCGTGAACTTATAAAACAAACATGTATAACATCATACAGGACTCCCACACATTCCCCTCCCACAAACTGTGAAACATTTGTTAACATATCATGAAAGCACATTGTCAAAGTATTACTACTAACTACAGCCCATATCTTCTTCCCCGATACATTTCTTTAAAAGGATTTATTTATTTATTTACTTTTATCCACTTTTACCCCCACCCCCTGGTTTTGCTGTTTCTGTGTCCATTTGCTGTGTGACTCTGTGTCCGTTTCCTGCCCTCTCTTCTTATCTTTCTCCTCCTGTCTTCACTGGGATTCAATCCTCAGAAACTCCAATGTGGGAGAGAGGCATCCTCCTGCCTGTGCAACTGGTTTTTCAGTGCATCTCATCTTGGCTTTCTGTTGTGTCACTCTCCTGTTACATCATCATGTTGTTGTGTGGCTCGGAGGGCTGGCAGCTCACCCATGAACAGGGCCTGGTGGCTAAACCGTGTGCGGGGCCTGGCGGCATGCACACAAACACAGGACCTGGTGGCCCACATGCCTTCTATATTTTTCTTTTTTTAATTGTTACCGGGAGGTCCTGGGGACCAAACCCAGGTCCTTCCATATGGGAGACAGATGCCCAACCATTTGAGCCACATCTGTCCCCCTGTTATATATCTTAAGGTTGACCAAAGATACCTAGAGTTAAAGTATTTCCCATACAGGATGGTCATATAATAAATCAGGCTTAGTTTATCACCAGCATTTCAAAAACCAGACCTAGGGAGAAAAACTAGGTCTGGGGACACATGCATGGTTTCTAATATAGCAAATTTTAGCCTACCCTGATTTTCACAAAATCAGGACAGCAAGAATATTTGCATGAATTCACTAATTTTTCTTCTGCCAACTCCAATCTGCTGTTGAACCCCTCTAAGGAAATTTTTAAATTTCTGTTTTTACAGCCTTTAACTCTGCTTACTTTTTATGATTTCTAGATCTTTATTGATATTCTCTTAATTGTTAATCTATTATTTTCCAGATTTCTTTTAGTTATTATTCCATGTTTCATTTGATCTAGAGCATATTTAGTACCATACTTTAAAATTCTTTGTCTGGCATATGCAAAGATTGGTATCTCTTATTAATGGTTGTTGATGCTTTATCTCTTTTTTTTTTCATGAGCCATAATTTACTGTTTCCTGTATGTTTCATACAATCTGGAAAATTTGAAAGTTTAACATGTTACCTCCAAAATTTAGACACTATGGTGTCTGTTCCTTAAGCTGGTATCCAGCTAGTGTTTTGACAAAGATTTTCTTGAATGCCATGAGCTTACAAAAAAAAAAAAAATAGGAGGAAAGAAACCTCCTTTCCCAGACTTTGCAGATTGTATTAGGCAAGTGGTCTCCTTCAGAGCTTAGCCATCCTAAGAATATATTTAGAGAACAGCTCAAGGGAAAAGCACAGGGTCTTCTCTGGTCTAGGAGATTCTTCAAGCTAACTCTACACTTAAGGAAGGTTATTGGATGGTGAGCCTTCAGTGATTGTCCTGTTTCAGTACTTCATGTTGCCATCAGAGATTGGAACAGACTCCCAGTATGTACACAAGGTTTACTATGTTCCATCTGGCCCAGAACTAGGGACCTACCTGAGAACATGGACAGTCTCTCTGCTGATCCAGTGAGGCGATGAGGGTGGAAACAGTAATTGGGCCATGAGATGCTATCATTTTAGTTGTTTTATTCTTGCTTTGGCACCTGTTCTGTTATTGCACCATTTAGCTGCTTTTCAGAGCTTTGAGAAATATGGTTCTACCAGTTCTTGTTTGTTCCTTAAAATTCTCTAGAGGGACAGAGCCCTGGATCATATCACTATGTCATCTTGACATCATTCCTCATACTTACACTTTTAGGCCCCTATATATTTGCTGGACCTCATCCTCAAAGCAAGGCATATCACGATGTTCTCTAAGTGGGTTCAATTCTAGGTCATTTTTGCACTTTGTGTAGGATACCATTGCTGTACAGACAGAAGTCATATGGGGTCAAGAGTGTACATCAGAAGATGGTTATTGCATGATTCTATTTTGTCTTCAAGGGAAGATAAGATGAAAGATGTGAGATTAGGGAAAGGACTGAGGATGTTAAGGGCGTTGAGGATCTAATGCATTTGAGAATTGCAGGTATAGGAGGAAAATAGTGCCACAGCTTGTTCACAGACATGATGCTTTTCCCAGCATCATGTGGACCTGGATGAATTTTGATTGTGATCATATTGATGACTCCTGCTGGAAGGTGATTAATCATGATACAAAGGACCCCACAGAGAATCTAACTTCTGTAGAACATGGAAGAACTTTTCTGAGTGTCTTCTACCAGAATTTCTTTCTGTAAATATCCAGTACATTTTGTGGCCTTTACCAACTCTACACCACATAACAGATGAGATGGACATAGCTATTCAGGGTTAGAAGCCCCCTCTGGGAGGGGTGCAGAGCAGAGGATCCTTGACAAAGAACCAAGGTAATACAAAGCTGGTTCCAAAGAAAACAGATCTTCAGGTCCAGTTCTGCAAGAAGCATGGTAAGGAGAAATTTTCAAATATATTTAGTGAAGATTAAGAGAGTACTTTGGGCTACACAGGAGAGGAGAAACATCCCTAGGCAGATAAATCTAAGAATTTTCTCTTTTTTTGCCCAATTCTTCATGGAAATGAATTGGAAATTAATGTCTATTTCATGGTGGGTATTGTGTGTGTGTTTGTGCATGTGTGTGTGTGCAGTATATTTGGGATCAATTAGAATTAGCAAATTATCTTTAAATTTACATTTTATCAACTGGATAGTCTTCACAGTTGATCATTTTGTGTACATATATCATTCCAAATTAAAGAGCCTTTTGGATTCTCTTAGAAAAGTTCAGTTGTCTGGAATTGGGAACTGCATCCTGCTATGTCTTCATGGCTCCTAGATGGTCCAGGAAAGCCATACACATTAAAAATTGGTGCCCCAAGTACATTTTTCCTTTCAGGATATTCTGTTGTTAGAAAGTACTGTGTGATGACATGGAAAAGCCTTGGGAAAAAGCATAGATAAATTGCCCACCATTAGGACTAGAAAGGGGTTGGACATAGGAGATGAAAAGAGGAGAATACTTCCTTGGTAGCCACATTGAGGATTAATACCGAGTGAGTCATAGGAAAGATATGATCCAGGGAAGAGCATGAGGGACCCCATCTGGACTCTTCTATGGTGGTGTGTGTATAAAAGTGTAACTGTGTGTATGTGAGTGTGTATGTAACTGTGAGTATCTGAAAGTAAATGTGAGTGTGTGTTTTCCAGTGTTACTATATGAAAATTTATAGGTTAGAGAATATATGTTTGTCCATACTCTGGGTGATTGTGTGTATTTGTGAATGTGGGTGTGTTTGTATTTTTTTGTTATGTAACTCTGTGTATGTGTGTGCCTCAGAGTGTGTATGTGACTGAGTATATTTATTTGTCCTTTATATGGGTGTGAACATGTGTATCCATGTGTGGGAATGTTTGTGCGGGAGTGAGGGTGCATGTGTATATCATTGTTTTTCGCAATTTGTGTGGATGTTGCCTGTTGGCACATTTGCTTCTCCAATGTTACATGAAGAGTTGAAGGGTGGTGATATATTTGCATAGTATCCTGGGCCCCTGTATAGTCTGGCACCTGGAGAAAATTCTGTAAGTGTCCAATGGTGGATTAAATGTGGAGGCTGCTTTATTCCCACTAAGGTGTTCTTAGCCTGAAGGATTTGTGGGGAGGAACTCTAGACCTTACCTACATCCTTTTCCCATTGATTTGCCATTAGAATACTCTGTTGTTCCACAGAGTCTCAGAATTGAATTTTCTGCTGCACATTATAGAACCACCACCTCAAATAGATAAAACCATGAGGAAATATGCTGTCTCCCATAACCAGAGATCCTGGGCAGGGTGGAATGCAGGAGTCCTTAATGTACTCTTCCAGGGTTGCCACAGAGACCCACATCATTTCATTTCTCATTGCTGCCATCCTCAAAATAATGGCTTTGTGTACATGCCACCTCCTAATTACCAACTAGGAAAATTTTTTAAATTATTTATTTATTTAAAAGAAACTTTAGATTATATAAATATTACACAAAAAATATAGGGGAGTCCCATATGCCCTGCTCCCTACTGTTACTATACATTCTCACA
Organism: Cabassous unicinctus; assembly: GCA_029593785.1. Lineage (NCBI taxonomy): Eukaryota > Metazoa > Chordata > Mammalia > Cingulata > Chlamyphoridae > Cabassous > Cabassous unicinctus. The sequence goes on from JAQZBX010056249.1 coordinate 7,858, forward strand.
TTAACAACATCTTTCATTAGTGTGGTACATTTGTTATAATCGATGAACACATATTGAAGCATTGCCACTAACCATAGAATATAATTTACATTGTAGTTTACACACTGTCTTGTACAACTTTGTAAATTTTGCCAAAATATATAATGGCCTGTATTGGCATTGCAACATCAGGCAGGACAAAGTCAATGTACTGAAAATGCCCCCATATTACACCTATTTTTCCCTCTCCTTCCCTTCAGAACTTCTGGGGGCCACTGCCTCCACATCAATGATAAAAGTTCTTTCATTGCTAGAATAACAATAAATCTACAGTAGAATAATAGTAAGTCTAATTTAGTCAATTTTTCATTCCACAATCTTGAGGATTTAGTGATGATGATGCCCACTCTGCCTGTAATTGAGAGGGACTTTTAGATCCCATGAGTAAGATGGATGGGACTATCTTGCTTGCAGTTGGAGACTCTCTCTGTTGTTTGGGATGGGCATTGTCTATCATCATCTCCTTGTTAGTTGTCCTGGGTGAGTCAAGTGAACTGGAGAGTAGGTGTTGCACCTCTGCTAAGATTCAGGGCCCAAATGGAATATGGATGAACCAAAGATTTAAGTCTCTTGGACATACATCTATAAAGAATAGTAGTAAGTACAGGTTCAAGTAGAAGGGGCAGAAGAGCCATGTGTAGGGAAACCATAAATGAGTCCAACTCTTTCACACTGGGGAGAAAATATTCCAAAGTCCCACTGGCACCAAACACCTGAGCTGTCTGCACTGCCTATAATGTCTGGATGTTTCTAGAGCCCTCAGGAACCCTGCTATTTGAGGCAATATTTACCGTGGCAGTCAATGAGATCCTGCTGAGATGTATATAAGTGTAACCTCTGGAATAAGCTCCAGAATAACTTTGAAATCTCTTACCATAAAAATTCATTTGTATTTACCATTTTCCCCTTATGGTCCAGGTCTTTTTCCAGGTGCATTGCTAGTTGGCACTTGGTAATAATCCCTTGGTTTCAGGGAGGCTCATTCCAGGAGTCATGTCCCACACTGGAGGGAAGGTAGCACATTTATATGCTGAGTATGGCTGAAAGAGAGGCCACATTTGAGCAACAAGGAGGCCCTCAGGAGGTAACTCTTGGGAAAAATATGATACTAGGCTAAATTTCAATTTCAAAAGTAAAGGTTCATAAGTGCAATCAATATCAAAGGCCCGGCACAATGGCCCATCCTCCTTCACTAGACACTACTCCTGTACTCAGGGGATACTTGTTGTCCCATTAGGTTACCCCAAGATGGTAATTTGATATTCTTTTAGTTATTGTGTGGATCTCCACCCACCCTGACAATGCCCCATTAACACTTGAACACATTCATTTGCCTTAGAGGCATGCCCCTGATGAACCCTCTATTAGCCAAAAGGGGTACTGATGCAAAGTTCCAGAAATCTGTTGGCTTTTATAAAGGGTATTTATTTGGAGTAGAAACTTAGTTACCAGGCCCTAAAGAGTCTAACTCAAAGTACCATAAGAGGTACTTTCTCACCCACAGTCTGTTGCCATGTGTTGATGCAAGATGGCAGGCAATATCTGCGAGGGTCCAGCCTTCCTCCTTCTTCTTAAGGCTCTGTAGTCCCAGCTTCTTCTGATCTCAGCTGTAGGCTGTCACAAGACTCATCAGTCCCCAGGGCTCATTTCTTTCTGGGCTTAGCTGCTCTAGTCTCTCCAAAAGGTCATCTGTAGGCTATCAGGCTCATTTCTCTTTCTGAGGCCATGTCTATGGAGTACTCTCTCTTCCTGCGTATCTGCTTCTGTGTTCTCCTTCTCAGTGTATTTACTTCCCCTTCTTTGATTGAGCATCTGTTTTGTTTTTCACTTTAATAAAACAGCTTTATTGAGCTTTATTTGACATACAATAAACTGTATACATAAAAAATGTACCATTTCATAAGTGGTGACATATGTAAACATCCATGAAATCTTTACCACAATAAAAAAAGTGAACATAGCCATAACCTCCAAAAGTTTCCTTGTACCCTTTTGTAATTTCTTCCTCCAATCTAATCTTTTCCCCTCATCCTCAACCACTGATCTGCTTCCTTTTTTCTATTCTTCTAAAAGACATTTAGATTATACAAATGTCACACAAAGAAATATAGGAGATTCCCATATGCCCCACTCCCAATACCTCCCACATTTTCAGACATTAACAACATCCTTCATTAGTGAGGTACATTCATTGCAATTGAAGAACACATTTTGGAGCATGGTTTAAAGTTTACATTGTAGTATACACTCTCATACCCAATTCTGTAAGTTATAGCAGGATATATAATGGCCTGCAACTACCGTTGCAATGTCATTCAGGACAATTCCAAAATCCTTAAAATGCCCCCATATTACACATGTTTTTCCCTCTCCCTGCCTACAGAACCTCCAGTGGCCACTGCTTCCACATCAATGGTATAATTTCTTCCATTGTTAGAATCACAATAAGTCTGTAGTAGAATACCAGTAAGTCTACTTTGGCCATAGTTCATTCCCCAAACCTGAGGATTCTGGGATGGTGATGTCCACTCTACCTCTAATTGAGAGGAGGCTTTGATCTCATACAGGTGATGGGTGGGACTCTCTTGATTGTAGTTGTAGACTCTCTCAGTTCCTTGGGATGGTAGTTGTCCATCATCACCTCCATATTAGTTGTCCTGGGTGAAACCAATGAACTGGAGAGTACGTTTTGCAACTCCATTGAGATTAAGGGCCCAGCTGGCACATGGACAGCCCAAAGATTTAAGCCTCTTGGACATACACCTACCAACTCAGGTACTAATTATAGGTTCAAATAGAAAGACAGAAAAGCCACATATAGGGAAACCACAACTGAGTCACTCTGGGAACATAAATTCCCAGGTAGAGCCCACTGGCAAGGCACCAATCTCCTGAGCTATATTCCCTGACTATAGTGTCTGGATGTCTCCAGAGTCCTCAGGAGACCCACTATTTTGGGAGAGTGTCTACTTGGGCAGTTAATGTCCTGCTAAGATGTGCATGAGAGTAACCTCTGGAATGACCTCCTGACTCACTTTAAATACTCTTAGCCATATAAACTCATTTGTCTTTACCTTTCCCCCCTTTTAAATATGTTTTTTATTTATTTTTAAAAGATGCTTAGATCACATAAAATGTTACATAAAAAAATAAGGGATTCCCATATGTCCCACTCCCCACACCTCCCATTTTCCCCACATTAACAATCTTTTTCATTAGTGTGGTATAGTCATTGCAATTGATGAACACATTTTGGAGCATTGCCACTAAGCATGGATTATAATTTACATTATAGTTTACACTCTCTCCCACTTAATTCTGTAGGTTATGGCAGGATATATAATGGCCTGTCTTTTCCCCCTTTTGGTCAAAGTCTTTTTCCAGTTGCATTGCTAGTTAGTGTTTGGTAGTAATCCCTTAGTGCCAGGGAGGCTCATACCTAGGAGTCATGTCCCACACAGGAAGAAAGGTAATGTATTTATATGCGGAGTTTTGCTTAGAAGGAGGACACAATTTAGCAACAAAGAGGCTCCCAGGAGGCAACTCTTAGGTACCTTATAATACTAGGCTATGTTTCAATTTCAAGAGTAAAGGTTCATATGCAAAGTCATCAATATCAAGGGCCCATCAATGGACCATCCTCCTTCACTAGTCATTACCCCTGTACTCAGGGGATTCTTGCTGATCCATTGGAGGATTTGGCAAAACTCCCCAGGATAGGAATTTGATATTCCTTCGGGTAATGTGTGAATCTCCACCCACTGTGACAATGCCCCATTAACATTTGAACACATTTATATCCCTTATATGTAGGCCCAGGTGAGCTTCCATGCATGTATCCCCCATCACTGACACCCCACACCAATGATCCTCCCCTGCCACAGTTGTAACCCTTCTGTGACCCCAAACTTCATAAAAATGAAGCCAATAAAATAGCCAAATACAATTAATGAGAAAAATAAATAATGAAAGTTTTAAAATTAAGAAATAAAATGCAAAAATTTTTTAAAAATAAAAAAAATTGGGGATAATAGAAACTAATGAAAAATATATTTTTTAAAATTTTTGACATTTTGCTTCTCATCACTGTAAGATCTGTTGTCTTATAGGTACAGTGACATTTTCTTCCATTTATTCCCCCAACGTCTTACTTTTTAAATTTTGTCTTCAAAGAAGTTTTAGGTTACAGAAATGTCACATACCAAATACAGGGGACTCCCATATTCCCAACATCCTCCCCCTTATGCAATTCTTCTATTAATAACATTTTATATGTAGATAATACTTTTGCTACAGCTGATGTACAAATATTGAAACATAGCTACCAACCATGATCAATGGTTTACCTTATAGTGTACATTTTAGACCATACACTTTTGTAAATTTCGATGTAATTTAACATGATCTGTATCCATCATAGCAAGATCATGTAGAACACTTCCATTGCCCACAAAAGGCCCCCTGTTCCATCTATTCTATTCCTCCCTCTCCTTCCCCTCAGGACCCATGGCAACCCACCAGGCTTCACTCCTTGAAAGACAAGTCATAGTTACTTGCAACAACACAGGGCTTGACATACTGTTCTGTCCTCCCCTGTTAGCACTGCCTTGCTCTCAAGATACTCTCGCCTCTCTATTTGAGAACATACCAGGCCTTCCTAGGATGAGAGTCCACCATCTTGCTGCTCATTATGTGGGTCTCTACCCACTGATATAACACACTATAGCAAGATGAACACTAACACACTCCTTAGAAGCCTGCCCCAGGTGCATCCTGTCCCAAATGCCCCCCACATCCAACACCCCAAACCAGCAGCCCTCACTTGCCATATTTTCAACAGTACATTTCCAATATTGTAGTTTCAACCATATATCTGCCAATCCCCAGGGTTCACCTGCTCCCTCCCCTAACCCTACCCCCACTTCCTTGAACAGTCCAACATACATTCCCCACTCCACCCCCTTGACAACCCAGCACCATCCAAGGCAATAGTATCATCACACCACTGTCATGCCTCTCCACTGTACAACTACACACTTCCACCTTATCTTAGATTTTGCCCATATGGATGTTGGCTCATGAACTTCTTCTCCTTTTCTATTTCCTGAAAACCTATCTTTCAGTCTCTAGCTCTGTGAGTCTACTCAATTTGCTTAATTCATGTCAGTGTGGTCATGTAATATTTGTCCTTCAGTGCCTGGCTTGCTTCACTTAACATAAGGTCCTCAAGAGTCATCCATGTTATCCCATGTGTTAATACTGTATTTCTTCTTACAGCTGAGTTATATTCCATTGTAGATATATACCACAATTTGTTTATCACTTCATCTGTTGAAGGGCATTTGGGTTGATTCCAACTTTTGGCAATAGTGAATAATGCTGCTAGGAACATTGGGGTGCATATATCTGTTCATGTGCTTGCTTTCAGTTCTTCTGGGTATACACCCAGCAGTGGAATTGCTGGATCATATGGCAGTTCTATAGTTAGTTTTCTGAGGAACTGCCATAGTGTTCTCCATAACGGCTGCACCATTCTACATTCCCACCAGCACAGGATGAGAGTTCCCATTCCTCCACATCCTCTCCAACACTTGTAGTCCTGTTTTTTTAATAGCCACCCATCTAATGGGTGTAAGATGATAAATGATTTTAGTGTGATGTTGGGCATCTTTTCATGTGCTTTTTAGCCATTTGTATTTCTTCTTTTGAGAAGTGTCTATTCAAATCACTTGCCCATTTTTTACAAGGGTTGTTTTTCTTTTTATTTTCAAGGTGAAGGATTTCTTTATATATACATGATATTAGGCTCCTATCAGATATATGGTTGCCAAATATTTTCTTCCATTGGGTAGGCTGCCTTTTCACTTTCTTGAGAAACTCCTTTGAGGTGCAAAAGCTTTTCATTTTGAGGCAGTCCCATTTATCTATTTTTTCTTTCACTGCTTATGCTTTTGGTGTGAGGTTCATGAAACCATTTCCTATTATAAGATCCTGTAGATGCTTCCCTACATTATCTTCCAAGGTCTTTATAGTCTTGACACTTATATTTAGACCTTTGATCCATCTTGAGTTAATTTTTGTATAATGTGTGAGATGGTGTTCCTCTCTCATTCTTTTGAATATAGATATCCAGTTCTCCAAGCACCATTTGTTGAAGAGGCCATTCTCTCCCAGTTGAATGGTCTTAGTGGCCTTGTCAAAGATCAGTTGACTGTATATGCAAGGGTATATATTAGAATTCTTAATTCAGTTCCATTGGTCAGTATGTCTATCCTTGCACCAAAACCATGCAGTTTTGACCACTGTAACTTTGTAGTATGTTCTAGAGTCAGGTAGTGTGATCCCTCCAATTTCATTTTTCTTTTTCAATATGTCTTTGGCTATTTGGAGTCTCTTGCCCTTCCAGAAAAAATTCATAGTTAACTTTTCCAATTCAGTAAAAAATGCTGTGGTGATTTTTATTGGGATTTTGTTAAATTTGTAGATTAGTTTGTGTAGGATAGCCATCTTAATTATGTTTAGACTACTTATCCATGAACAGGGAATATCCTTCCATTTTTTAAAGTCTTCTTTGATTTCCTTTAACACTGTTGTGTAGTTTTCTTTTTATAAGTCATTACATCTTTAGTTAAATTTATTCCCAGGTTTTTTATTCTTTTAGATGCTATTGTAAATGGTTTTTTTTCCTTGATATCCTCCTCAGATTGCTCATTCTTAATGTACAGTAGTTCTACTGATTTTTGCACATTGATCTCATAACCTGTGACTTTACTGAACTCATTTATAAGCTCTAGAAGTATTGTAGATTTGTCTGGACTTTCTATGTATTGGATCATGTATTCTGCAAGCAGTGAAATTTTTACTTCTTCCTTTCCTATTTGGATGTCTTTTATATCTTTTTCTTCTCTAAGGGCTCAAGCAAGTACTTCTAACACAATGTTAAATGGAAATGGTGAAAGAGAGCATCTTTATCTTGTTCCAGATCTTAGAGGGAAAGCTTTTAGGATTTCTCCATTGAATATGATGTTAATTGTGGATTTTTCATATATACTCTTTATCATGTTGATGAAGTTTCCTTCTATTCCTATCTTTTGCAGTGTTTTTATCAGGAAAAGGTGTTGTATTTTGTTGAATGCTTTTTCTGCATCTATAGAGAGGATCATTTGGGTTTTTTCTTTTGATTTGTTTATGTGGTGTATTACATTGTTTGATTTTCTTATATTGAACCATACTTGCATACCAGGGATGAAACCCACTTGGTCATGGTTGGTTTATAATTCTTTTGATGTGTTGTTTAATATGATTATCAAGTATTTTGTTAAGGATTTTAGCATATAATTTTATTAGAGAGATTTGTCTATAGTTTCCTTTCTAGTGGCATCTTGGTTTGGCTTTGGTATTAGGTTGATGTTGGCATCACAGAATGAGTTAGGCAATGTTCCCTTCACTTCTATTTTATGGAAGAGTTTAAGCAGGATTGGTGTTAGTTCTTTCCAGAATATTTGTTAGAATTCACTGTGAAGCCATCTGGTCCTGGGCTCTACTTAGTTGGGAGGACTTGATGACTAATTCTATCTCATTACTTGTGCTATGTCTGTAGAGTTCATCAATTTCTTCTTTCATCAATGTAGGCTGCTTGTGTGTTTCTAAGAATTTGTCCATTTCCTCTAAATTATCCATCTTGTTGGCATGTAATTTTTCAAAGTATCCTCTTGTGATATTCATTATTTCTTTGGGGTCAGTGGTGATATCTCCTTCCTTGTTTCTTATTTTATATACTTGCATCTTCTCTCTTTATTGCTTTCTTAGTCTAGCTAAGGGTTTGTCAATTTTATTGATCTTCTCAAAGCTAGTTCTTATTCCAGTGCTTTCTTATTTTCAGTTTCCTTTAGTTCTGCTCTAATTTTTGTTATTTCCTTCTTTCTACATCCTTTGGGGTTAGTTTGTTGTTCTTTTTCTAATTCATGTAAGTGTGCAGTTAAGTCTTTGATTTTAGATCTTTCTTCTTTTTTAATACAGGTATTTATGGCTATAAATTTTCCTCTCAGTATAGCTTTTGCTGTATCCCATAGGTTTTGATATATTGCATTGTCATTTTCATTCATTTCAAGGTATTTACTGATTTCTTTTGAAATTTCCTCCTTGACCCACTGTTTGTCCAACAGTGCGGTTCAACTTCCATATCTTTGTGCCTAATCTCGTTCTCTGTCCCTTACTGATTTCCAGCTTCATTTCATTATGGCCAGAGGAATTACTTTGTATAATTTCAATCCCTCTGAATTCACTGAGAATTTTTCTGTGGACTAGCATGTGGTCTATCCTGGAGAATGATCCATGCACACTCAAGAAGAATGTATATCCCACTATATTTGGGTGCATGTTCTGTATATGTCTGTTAGATCCAGATCCTCTAATATATTATTCAAAGTTTTTGTTTCTTTATTGATTCTCTGTTGAGATGTTCTGTCTTACGGTGATAATGGTGTATTAAAATCCCCCACTATAATTATAAAGGCATCTATTTCTCCACTTAGTTTTTCCAGTGTTTGCCTCATGTATTTTGAGGTCCCCTGGTTAGGTGCATAAATGTTTGTGATTGTTCTTTCTTCTTAATAGGTTACCCCTTTTATTACTATATAGTATTTGTCTTTGTCTCTTATAGTAGTTTTACATTTAAAGTCTATTTTGTCCAATATTAGTATAGCTACTCTTACCCTTTTTTTGATACTGTTTGCTTGTAAAATTTTTTCTAACCATTTACTTACAGCCTCCTTGCATCCCTGGGTCTAAGGTGGGTTTCTTGTAGACAGCATATAGATGGGTCATATTTCCTTATCCATTCTGTCAATCTGTGTCTCTTCACTGGAGAGTTTAATCTATTAACATTTAATGTTATTACTGTCAAGGAATTACTTACTTTAGCAATATTTTCTTTAGATTTATGTGTGTCATATGTTGTTTTTGTTTCTGTTCTTACCTTTTTAGTTGTTCTTATACTCTCCTCCAACTCTCTCTCTCGTGTTTTTTCCTTTTGACCTGCAGAACTCCCTTCAGTATTTCTTCAAGTGCAGGTTGCTTATTGATATATACTCTTAATTTCTGTTTATGTGTGAATATTTTGAACCCTCCCTCATTTTTGAATGTCAGTTTTGCTGGATAGAGAATTCTTGGCTAGAAGTTGTTTTCTTTTAGCACTTGGCTATGTCATACCACTGCATTCTTACCTCTATGGCTTCAGATGAGAAACCAGCACTTAATCATATCGAGCTTCTCTTTTATGTGATGGTTCTCTTTTCCCTTGCTGTCTTCAATATTCTCTCTTTGTCTTGAGCATTGGACAATTTGACAAGTATATGTATTGAAGTAAGCCTACTAGGTTTTATACTGTTTGGGGTGTGCTGCACTTCCTGGACATGTACATCCATGTCCTTCAATATGGTTGGGAAGTTTTCAGCCATTATTTTCTCCAACATACTTCTGTCCCCTTTCCTTCTCTTCTCCTTCTAAGATGCCTATAATGCATATGTTTGTGTGTTTTTGGTCATCGTTTAAATCCATGGTCCTTGCTAGATTTTTTCCATCTATTTTTTAATCTATTTGTTCTACTATCTATTTGATTTCAGCTGTATTGTTTTCCACATTGCTGACTCTTTCCTCTGTATGTTCAAATCTGTTGTAATGTGCTTCAATTGTACTTTTTATTTCTTGTATTGTTTCATTCATTATAATATCCATTATCTTTTTATGTATGTTCACAATTTCTTCAGTGTGTTCTCCCAGTGTCTTCTTAATATCCTTATTCTCTTCTTTCACTTCATTAAGTTGGTTCATGATATATTTTTTGGACATCTCTGATTAGTTGTTCCATGTTCTGCATCTCCTCCTCTTTTTTAGTTGGTTTGTTGGACTTGGCTTTTTCTTCCTGTTTCTTAGTATGTTTTGCAATTTTTTGTTGGTGTCTAAGCATCGGTGTATCTTGGGTTTGTTCCATTGATCAGCTTCTCTTTCTATTCTAGGGTTTTATTTTGTTGTTGTTTGTGTGTGTGTGGTCAGTTTTCACTTTGACACTTCATTCCTCTTATTCTAGTTCTTTGCTGTTGTCTATGTTTCCTTGAAAAAAAATTAGGGCTAGAGAAAATGAAAGAAGTGTGAAGAAAGAAAGGATAATAGTAATAATAAGAGTAAAAGGTAGAAGAGGAACCTTATAAGACCTAGGAAAATAAGTAGTTAACTCAGGTAAGAAGTGAAGAGGAATAAGAGTAAATAGGTGGAGTACAAACAATGAAATGAGAAATCAAATACAGAAAAACATATAGAATGAATTAAAAGGCCAG
>JAQZBX010056250.1:0-18230 GCA_029593785.1 Cabassous unicinctus
TTTAGATTACATAAAAGTTACATAAAAATATAATGCTCCACTCCCTCCCCCTCCCACACTTTCCTGCATTAACAACTTTCTTCATTTCTTTTTTATTTAAAAATCTCTACTTCTTTATATCACTTGCCTACAATTTTGGGTTATTTTTGCTCTCAAGCTTTTAGACATGCTCATTGCCTGTCTCTGCTTCCATTCTTCAGATACTGATATCCATATGTCTTGTCACCTAGATATTTTGAAGTTGTCAATTTTGGTGATGCCAACCTAGTTGACTGTCATCACTGCAATTACTCCTTGGATTGTCCTTTCTACCCCTCCTCCAGCACTCACATTCACACAAATACTGACCAGCTACAACAAGCCCTCACTCATTGCTTGAGTGAATAGTGTTCTTCCTCCAGCTTATTTCATCATAAAATTTCCTACCTATATGTCATGGTCTTGTTAAATGTCCTCACATCCAGGAAGCCTTTGCTGATATATGTACTTAGGCAAGGTCAGTGGTCTATTTTCTGAATTCTCACAGAACTCAAATGGAAATGCCTTTGATAGAGCATCTATCATGGTAAGTGTTGTCCTGCTTATCTTTCCACTGGACTGTCAGCATCTCAAAGCAAGAACCAGAATCAATCTTCCTGTGGCCACAGTATCTGGCCCAGGAGCCAAATCAAAGTAGGTATTAAGTTAAGGTCATCTTAACTGAGTATATTTTCCTATATCCTGGTAGATCTGCTCAAGAGCTAATTTGTGGCAGAATTAATATTGTTCTTGGCTTGTAGTTAAAAACCCTTAAAGGTCACCAGAGGCTTTTTCATACTGCACAGTCACCTTTCCTTTGTTGTTATGGTCCATATGCAGACTTACTTAAGCACTGTACTCTGTGCAATTTCCATTTGTCTATTTGTTTGCTAATGTGGTCTATTTATACCCATCAATCTGTGACCTAATCAAGAGTAGGTGCCAAGACTTACCCTCTCTGTTTTCCTGCCTTTGGCCCTGTGCCTGGCATAGAACAAGCACTCTGGAATGTTTGGTTGTCTGAGAAAAATGAGACTAAAACATTTCTGCATTCCTGCTCAGGCTTAGCTTGGCGGTTGTCCCTTCATAACATTGGTTCCCAAGGTCCCTGACTAGAAGTCAACATGAACCCCCACAGCATCCCTGGGACTCCCTTGAGTCTGGATGAGAAGAGGAACTCATAGCATTAGTGGACCTGCCTCCCCCAGCCTTTTTGCTTCTGACTAAAGCAATCAAGTTTGGCCTGATTCCCATCCCTCCTTTGTTTACTTCTCTTTTTAGTTGTGGCTGTTCAATGCCATCCTCAGCTTGAGCTGTCTGCCTATTCTACTGTGTGAACTTTGACCACCTTGAGTTGTGTGGGAAAGCACACATCTGCTACAAATCTGGAAGTAAGGTGGACCAGAATGTTTGCAAAAACCCCAAGGCCCAGAACCTGGAGATGTGTGACCTGCATGTGCTGAAAAACCAAAAAGCCAAACTTACTAGTATGTTCTTATTAGGACTTAGCACTTCATTCTTTGCAGGTTGGTGAATGGAGATTGTCTTCCAGTGTTGACTCTGATTGCAGGGCCTTGTGAGGATATCTCCCCAAATAGGAATGTTTCTCTAAATAAATATCTCTGTTTTTTTTTTTCTTTAAAAATTAATGGCCAATGTGGATGCCTTTACTAGCAATTAAAGAAAGGAAAATGAAAATTTCCTTCATTAGAATGATAATCACATCACTAATTTGGCCCCAGTTCTTGGCAGGCAATGAGCAGGTATGCTAAATATATTATCTTATTTAATCCTCACCATTGCCTTCTGACGTAGGTCCTATTATATTCTCCACTCACCTATGAAAGGTGTCTGCAGATGAGTGTAACTTAACTAAGGCACATGGTAAGGAAGCAGCCAATGAGAATTCTAACCAGATATTTTGGACTCAACCCAAATCCTTAAGATATAAGATTTTGTGTTAGAACAAGAAAAATTTACATCTGCAGATATATGTAACAAAATAGATTGCTTGAACTAAGGTCATTGCTTTTGGAGAAAACATTTTAAAACAAATCATTGAAGTGTTGTCAGAACCCATATCTAGGTTATTGGATTTGTTGTGAGAAAGAATTCAAGGATGAGCCACAAATTAATTAGGCAAGCAGAGAATTCATTGGGAGGTAGAACAAGAGAACAGAAATATGCCTCTAAAGTATAAGGCAGCCATTTTCAAGGGAGAGAATATGAAGTTCTACACTGGGCTTCCTGTTTTATGGGGGATTGAGGACTGCAGGGTCTGTACTGATTGGCATGTTTGAGACAAAGCAGGGAAGCTCTATTGAGTTATTTGATTTTCTTATGGGGTTAAGGGTTGCTGCCCAGTGGTTATTGGCTCCTGGCTATTGTTCCCACAAGGGGCTTATGAAAATAAGTGTTATTGTAGGAATATCCTGTTTTTCTCCTACTTTCTGCTTGTAAGCTGAATTCTTATGACCTGTTTGTGCAGTCAGTGGGCACGTGTTGTCGATGTGGTTTCAAAAGCTGATAGGTGAAAGCTGCAAGCTGCTTTCCCATCATATCAGCAGGTACCAGCTGCCTCCTGATAACTTGCCTATCTAACTCCAGCAGGATGCTGTTCCAGTTTTTTTCTGCTGAGCAGTGTGTTTGTAGAAATTTATTGTTTTCTGCCTCTCCTCCTTAGGTCCCTATTCTATCCTGCCTCAATTCCTCCTTCAAAAATTGTGCACCCTTAATCTTAAGGGGGAGTTGAAAGACAAGGTTCATTCTTCTGTATTTGCTTCCTGTTGTTTAGCGATTGTAGCTCCTGCCTAATGGGGTACAAAACTCTTGCTATACTACTGTGGCTAGGAGGGGTACTTGCTTTAATGGTTGAGACTGGATGATATTCATGCAGGAGCAGAAGTTTGTTTTATTTTTTATTTATTTTTTATTTTTTTATTTTTTAAGATTTATGTATTTATTTATTTATCCCCCTCTTGCTGCTTGTGTTTGCTGTGTCCATTCACTGTGTGTTTCTTCCGTGTCTGCTTATCTTCCCCTTGCTGTGAGGTCCTGCTGCATGAGCCCACTGCGCCGTGCGGGCTGGCCTGCTCTCACAAGGAGGCCCCGGGAAGTGAACCAGGGACCTCCCGCATGGTAAACGGGGGCTCTATCCATTGAGCCACACCCGCTTCCCAGAAGTTTGTTTTAGAACACAAATTCTGGAGGACATAAATTGATTTAGGAGCTTAAATACATGGGGGCCTACTAAAAGATCACCTGTGAGCAGCAGCACTCCCCATTCTGTTTTAAATGGAAGATTAAGGACATTATACATATTCAGATGCATCCAAGACCAGGGAACTGCAGGCCAGGTATCAGATTTGTTAGAAGATTGGGAACAGATCAAGCAAGAGGTCAAAGAGAGTGGTGGCCTTTTATACAAGGCTAAGGAAGGATGTTTTGGACCAGTTTCTTCCATTTGGAGATTTGGAGTGAGAAGTTTAATTAAAAGAAGAGTATTTAGGGTTGTCATGTTAGTAGTTAAATAAATTGTATTCATCAAGGGAAGGTTATGATAGCACTTATGATAATACAAGGTATACGGAGGAAGAATCAACAATAAGGTGTCTTACAGAGTTTAGGCTGCAAGGATGCCATTATTAGATACTTAGCCTTTACTTTTTAAAGAGATACTTCCTGCTGTCTGTTGGCTGGCACTTGTGGTTTAATAGGTGTTTCTGGTGCATTGCCCTTTCCTTGGATCGTGGGCTTTATTTGGAATAAATACACTTAGCTACCAGTTCATTTGGTCACATGCAGCTGTCACAGTGGCTTTGTGCACTTTCTGCATTTGCTTAGGTTTTGTTCCACCTTTTCCTCCTTCCCAATAACCAGTTCTTTTATTTTATGAAAAAAGGACTTTCCTTCTCCTTAATAAAAGGCACACATTCTATATGCTTTAAATCCTTAACCGACAAAAATGATACTGGAAGCTCTCTTCAAGCAAAACCTCTTACTACATACAATTACTATGCCATTTAAAATATTTTTAGATCATTTTGGGTTTTAAAGCCAATAGGGTTTATTAGTTTTCTTTATATATAAACACTGCACCAAGCTTTGCAGATTTTTTTCAGACATACATTTTTGAAGCTTTATTTTCAAAGATTGTACATTTTGGAAACCCATATCTTTTCCATGTTTCCATTATTTCAAAAATTCTCAGAGGGCCAATACAAACATACCCACATATAAGATTCTTTAAGATTATTTTAAAAAGTGGCTTCTTGATGTTAGCTTAGTGAGCTAACAAAACCCCAATGTATTTGTATTTGCTTTCTTCAAAGACCACAGGTTCCCATCACTGTCCCTACATTGTCAAATTTGGGAGGGATTTTTAGAAGTTCCACAATCATTTGAAGAAATGTGTAAATAAAATCTACTTTAAGGACTTTAAAAAAAAACATGCAATTACCTTTAGAATTAAACAAACTTGTCAGAGTAGTGACTTAATATGGCTATATGCAAACATAACTTTTTCATTTTAAATACTTAGGAGCATGCAATATTAGAACATTGATAGCTCATTGGGAATGTTTTTCAGAAATATATGCTTGCCTTAGTTTCCATGATTATGTTAATTAAGAGATATTTTAAGAAACACTACTTTCCCCTTTATTTTACAAAAACCTAAGATTTCCAATGGGATTAAGATTATTTTTCTCCACCAACACTTTAATATACCGATTGAGATGGCCACTGACAGGTTTTCCTGTTATGAAGTTACTTTTTGTTATCAATATCAATTTAGGTATCTACTCATTAATGGCTTTCTAGAATTAGCCATTTAAATACTTCACTTTAGAAGATGTTTTTGTTAACTTCTTATAACTAACCACAACCACATAAACTACATACTTTTACCTTTAAATAATCTTATTGAATTATAGTTAGTAATCAATGAAATTTACTTTATCCATTTAAGTCTTGCCTTATATTCCTCATTCTCCTCTGTGAAAATTTGTTATTTTAATTTAAGACAGAGCTATATTTTCTTCTTTAACTCAATCTTATTAAACATGAACTAACAATTTTCATTATCTTAAAGATTTAATACATATAATGCTAATTCATTTTATTAGAATCCTAAAACCCACAGATTACACCCAAGTTAAATAAAATTGGAACAATTATTTTACACAAGAAATGTTCTTTTTTCCTTCTTCCATAGGAAGTTAATGTCTCTTTTATCATTAATAAAATTTTTTAATTGTGAATAACCTTTAAAACATACTGACTGCTAGGTTCTGGAATATATTATAATTGTTTAATTTGTGTTGATCATAATTTAGAGAAATATTTACATAACTTTTAAGCACTTTTCCTTTACTGAAATTTGACAATTGGATTAATTACTCTCAATTTAAAGCTGCTAAAAATGTTTAAACTGGGGAACTACAGGAGAGATTGTGATTCTTAATTTTCTGGCCTACAAGTTAAGAATTTTAGGCTAAACTTGAATTTCCTTGTGCTGTTACACCCAGCCCAGCTAAATGTGCATTTCCTTATCTTTTCACATCCAGTTCTTCCCCCAATAGTTCGCAAAAAGAGAAGGACCTGGGGGATGGGCAGGACTAGGAGCTGAGGAAAAACCTTTTTCTTTTCCCAATAGATTTTATATTCAGATTTTTATTCTGCTTAAATTTTCTAATTTGAGACCTGGGAATATTCATTTACATATATAAGTACCTACCTAAATTTTAACAATTTGAATAGAGCTCTTTTAAGGAATTCATTTGATATTACCATCCTGAAGTATTAAAATATATACTGAGCAATTAGGCAAATACAAATATAGAATTAGAGAAACACATAACTCACTAATGTTACTTACAAGTTTCATTCCCTTACAAAATAATTTTAACTGTAAAATAACATTCTCAGAAGATCTCTGTGAAGGTTAATTTTGATTATTTTAACCTGCACTCTCATCATGCAATTTTGCACAAGAAGTCTGTTCTTTTTAGTTATTGGCTTATAACCAAATTGTGCCCAATGCTTTAAAATGTTACCAGATTTTATTTAGGTTCTTAACTATGTTGCATGTTGATCCATGCAGGAGTGAAGGCCAAAATAAGGGTCCAAAGGCAAGAGAGAGTGACAGAGAAAGATTCAGCAATTGTGCTTACTTTTTAAACCATAAATTATTATGACCCTTTCCTAAATGGCATGGAAGGAGTCCCAGCTGTTTGCTGTTTTGATTGATTACCCCACCCATCAATCCCCTGGGAGGGCCCAATGATAATGTCCCTGGAGAATATCTGGGGCTTCTCCTGGCTTCTGGAGGAAACCTTTTTACAGATGGGATTCTCATGAGGGTTTTCCAGCAGCCATCGTGGGGCTATAGATATCCATTTGGACTTCTTGCCAGGCTCCAGATTCATCTATTGATTTCCTATCTAGCCTGCTTCAAAAATATAATTTACAATATTTTCTTCTAATTTAGAGCTTTGCTTATTTAACATTCTGACACCTATGGACCTTGGATGAGTAATACTAATTTCAGTATACACGTACTCAAACTATTGAAGTCTCAGGGAATGCTGCTCCATTTTTTGGATCCTTCACACATGAGGTGGAAGGCCTTTCATTTCCCAGTCCTTGGAGATAACAGGACTCTGGGGGACACTGGACTTGAAGAGTCAGTGTCCAACCCTAAGGGCCAAATATTTTACCAGGCAGGAAATTTTTTTAAGGTGCAAGTGTAACCCTGGGCTCTTGCTCATAGTAGGTAAATTAGGGTTTATACTTATATAGTTATGAGAGAAAGCAGGGTTACTAAAGTCAATGAAAAGTCCAGAGACAGGGTGTTCCAAATCTGCCTTTCCCCAGCCATGGGGAGCAGAAATTGTCATGGATAAAAACAGGGGAGAATAGAGTTACCTTTAAAAAGGGGGCCCAGTCCTGAAATAAATATAATCAAAGGCAAACTCAGTTCAGAATTACCATCATAGTAGTAGGTCTAGGTTATATCCACCCAGGTATAGCAATTTTAGATATCGTCATTTTGTTGTTTCATAATGTGAAGGCATCTATGTAATGATTTTGTCTAAACTCTTAGTTACAATTTTTAGTAAATTTTTACTTAAAAAACCAATTAGGCACCTTTTATTAGCTAAGCAACTAAAACTATATCAATAACATTAACATTACTAAGTTTTTATGTTTTTCTAGTAGTTAAAATAATTTCATTTGTGATTTCTTTGTAAATATTAAATCCAATTGCAAATTAGAATAGAAATTTAAATATTTATTTTAGATTACTTTGCACTGTTATTTTGTTTGTAATAGGTAAACCCCAAGTCTAGTTTATGAGTTCCTATGCATGAACAGACTATAAAAGTTAAAGTAATAAGCACAGATTAGAACAGAATTTTATACTCTTACTTGGCACAGGGAATGTCCTGACCTTAGAATCACCTTCATAAGGCATCTGGTGAACTCCTCAAATTCATTTCTCCACAGAAACCCTGGGCAGCTGCTCGACACAGAGCTTGGGGCCTCAGTGAAGCCTTGCCCCTGATGAGACATGAATTAGGGCTGCATTTCCATTAGCTACTTTGCACGAGTGTTAAAATCCTAAAGACTTTATACTGGAAGGATCAGTATGTTGCAAAGAAATTGTCAAGGAACTGGGAAACTATTTTCCAGGAGCCCTTTAATCTTGGAATCATGGGCCAGAGACCTTTAATAGCTTCCTCCCTGAGGCAGCACTGGTTATTCTACAGGGGAGGGTTTTTTCTACAGGTCAAATATTTTGATACCTTATTCACAGCCCTTATCAGGTACCACCAAGATGAGAGAGGTCTAGAGTGGTAGTTCTGGACCAGACATGTAGCTTTCATGTTAATTAAAAAGTTAATGATCTTAATTGCCACATCAAGGGTCCCCTGAGGCTCTTCCAGGTTGATGGTTTGCAGTATTGTCCTGGGAGAAATGCCTGGCCAAGACCCTCACCATCCAATCCTGGGACAAGTGCCTGGTGGGTACTGGAAGCAAGGCAGCTTGGGGCCAAAAGCCCACCACTCCACATTGAAGCAGGTTCCTGCAGAAATGGGAACCACAGATTAATTAGGAATGCAGAGAATTTATTGAGGTGTAAAACAAGCAAACAGAAATATGCCTTTAGAGTGTAAGATGGACAATCTCAAAGGAGGGAAATGTGAGGTTCTGCCCTGCGGTCCTGTATTATGGGAGGTACAGGACTCCAGGGCCTGCACTGATTAGCATATTTGAGACAAAGAAGGAAAGCTCTATTGAGGGATTTGAATCTCTTAGAGGTTAGGGGTGGCTGTCCCATGATGATTGGCTCCTGGCTATTGTTCTCATGAGGGGCTTATGAAAATAGGTGGATATTGTGGGAATATCTTGTTTTTCTTCAAATTTCTGCTGGTGGACATCACATGTTCATTGTCCTCAGGTTGGTTGAGATTGAATGTAGAAGTGATGTATGTATCACGGACATGTATATAAAAAGCTCTAGCACAAAATCTTTCCACTAATGACCATTAAAGTTAAAAGTCTTATTTCCGTTGTGATTGTCTCTGAAAAATATTATTTTTTTCTGTACTTGATTAATGTTCTTCTACAAATAATGAATAAACATTTTATTATGCTACTAAATCTCTTTGGGATTGTCATTATCTATGGTGACTTATGGACTGAGATTGAGAAAATAAATGATCTCAAAAATATTTCATTCACATATTGGTTTAAATATGGATGGGATCCCTTATAATCCTGAGCTCTGCCAGGATTTCCAGGAGACAACTGAAGATTCCAGAAATCTTCCAGTTCACTGTATCTCTTTCTCTGACTTTATCCAGGAACAATGGGCCAGACTGATGTAGGAGACTTGAAAAACCTCCTTCTAAATCCCAAAACTCCCAAGAGCTTGATATGTCCATATTTTCCCACCCAATATCACCCCTCCCATTCCTAACTTAACCATGTTGCAATGGCAGAGTGAGAGGAAGTAATTTTCAAGAACTCTACTGGAAGACTTTCCTTCTTTTGTCTTTCAGTCTGCCACAGTACTAGAAATTGAGTACTAGAAATTGAGTACACATGGCCTGTGTGACTGAGCAGCATACCATAGCATATATGCATAAATGCAACCAACCATCTCCTCACAAGAACAAAGAAACCACATGGAGACTGAGCAGAGTGTGATAAGTACCTCCACTCCTTTCCAGAAAAAGGCACCATCAACCCCTCCCACATTCCAATAATACACTATTCCCTAGCTCATTATTCCCTAACCTACAAGGGAAAAAAAATTCACTTTTATAGCCCCTTATTGGCCTCAGGCTGTACTCAGCCTCTAATCCCCTCCCCACAGACTGATATTTCCCTGCCTGTTGATGTACTGTATAAAGTCATATCCACTACCTTCCAGGGGCAAGCTGAAGTCTAATCTTCAGACCTCCTCCACTGGGAGAATTCCTCAACAAACTTCCTGCCTGCAATCATCAGTCTGCATCCCAGTGAGCACCATATCTCCAACATGTGGTGCCAAAACCCAGGACTGGTGTCACATTGAGACTGACTGATTGGTGAGGGATTTCCATTCTGCTGCTGCTGAGCACTCATCCAACACTGGGCACAGAATCATAGCTAGGTGAGTTAAGAATTTCTCCACTGGAAGATCCTGCTCTTTCTCTCCTTTTTCCATTGTCCAGGACAACCCACCAAAAATCCTAGCACTAGTTCAGTGATCCTCACTATCCCTGAGGGCCATGATGGGCAAGAACCCTGCATCCTCATAGGAGAGACCCCTTGTCTCCAGAAATGTCCAATTCCAAGTGTGCTCTCTTGTTTCCTTGGGTGATTTCTGACTGATTCGGGAATACCTGTCTCACTCAGAATCTCCCGTGTTTTAAGACTCCTTAGTCTCACTCACACTACCTAAAATGGAGAACCCGATTTCAGCCCCCCCAAAAACCATGCTTTTGGGTTGTCCCCTCCATAACCTTACAACTCTGTACCCAGAAGGAGACATCAGACCCAAAAAGCTCATTTTCATTCTACCTCTTTGTGATTGCATTACAAATTGGTTAGTGAAAACCAAAGTACAGAAAATGGCACTTTCATTCCCAAGTTCTCTGAGAGTTTGAGAACTTTATCCAGCAGAGCAGCAGATGATCTGAGATTACTTACATTCAGGCTTTTTTCTATCCTCACAGCCGCCCCTCCCTTTGCCTATCGTGTTCCTCTTAACAAATTCTTTTTTTACGTCAAAAACCTAAAAAACCTTCCTCTTCCTCCCTCACACCCCCTAAGTCCCCCCCAAATCTTGACTTTGATCCAGCAGATCAGGATTCCCCTTCACCTCCTCTGTATATACCTCCAACATCGCCTCCATCCCCATTCTCCTTATCCTCACCCTCTACCCCTTCCTCCCCCTCCTTGTCACCACAACCCTCTGCCCCAACTTTCTCCCCTCATCATACCCACTCATGAGAACTACACCTTCCCCCTTCCTCATCATTGCCCTCTACCTCTGCTGACACAAAATCTGACTCTAATTCTCTACCTCTTAATTCTACACAAATACCAGCTTCCCTCTTATCCCTCCAAGAAGTAGTGGGGACTGAAGTAATAGAGTACATGTCTCTTTTTCACTCTCAGACTTACGTCAGATAGAAAATCAACTGGGGTCATTCTCTGGGAACCCTGCTACATACATTAAAGAATCTCAACATCTCACCCACTCCTATGACCTCACCTATCAGGACATATACATTATTATTACTTCCTCAACTATTCCACAAGAAAAAGGCTGCATTTGGGATGCTGCTACCACTTTTGCAGACTCCATCCATACCCAAGATCCCAATAGACACCTGGCAGTTATCACCATGGTTCCAAACACTAACCCACCCTGGGATTACCATCTGGGTTTACCTGACCTTCCCTGCATGGCCCCCTTTTTAACCTTTCTAATAGATGGCATGAAAACAGACTGCCCTCAAAGCAGTTAATTATGACAAAATTAAAGAAATTTCACAGAACTCTGATGAAAGTCCAGCTGTCTTCATGAATAGGTTGACCAGTCTTTCCTCAAATATGCTAACTTAGATCCTGAATCAATCTCTGGCCAACTGTATCTACACACCCACTTCATCACATGATCCTATCCTGATATCAGAAAGAAGTTACAAAAATTAGAGGATGGCCCTCAAACCCCTCAGAAAGACCTGATTAAAGCAGCTTTCATGATCTTTAACAATAGAGAAGAGGAATCTAAATTAGAAAAACACAACTTAGACCAGGCTAAAGCTTCCCTCCTAGTTGCTTCCCTCGGGTCTAATTCTCAGAAACCTAATTCTTCTCTTTCCCTCTGGCTGCTCCTGGGCCCCTATTTCACGTGTGGAAAGGATGGGCATTGGGCATGCTTCTGCCCTGATCCTAAGCCCCCATGAGGGCCTTGCCTGTTGTGTCACCACAAAGGTCATTGGAAGTCAGACTGTCCTGAAAATCCTGCTTCCAGAAAATTTCCTCCACTACACCACACAGACCTGGGGCCAGGATCCTCCTTTCCAGACCTTGGGTTAACAAAAGATGACTGACAGGTCCCTGGTTGGAGACAGCCCCACATCTCCATCAATAAGTCCAAACCGAGGGTTATCATCAAGTTTGGAGGTAAGCTGATCTCCCTTTTAATTGACATGGGGACCACTTATTCAGTCCCCTTAAAACATTCAGGACCTTTAGCTACTTCCTCAATGTCTATTGTGGGGATTGACGGCATCCCCTCATCTCCTTTAATAACCAAACCAATCATATGCTAGATAGAAAACTATACATTCTCTCACCTGTTCCTTATAATCCTTACTTGTCCCTCCCTATTTCTAGGCCAGGACATATTGTCCAAACTCCACTCCTCCATTTCCTTCACCCTCCCATCCTCTGAAGCCAAATTCCTCCTCCACTTGTCTACCACACCCATTCCTTCCCCAATTCCTACCGGTATTACTTCTGTATTGCAGGCAGAAGTAGATCCCCAAGTCTGGGACACTAGCTCTCCCTAAGTAGCAACACACCATCCTCCTGTTAAAATAGTCTTGAAAAAATCCTCTTCCTTCATGAATATTCCCCAATATCCCCTGTCTGTCGGCACCTAAAAAAGGCGTGAAACCCAGTATTAACTAACTCCGTGCTGTGGGACTCCTGCTCCCAGCTAATTCATCCTTTAATACCCTATCCTGGCAGTAAAGAAATCAAATGGGAATTACCACTTCATACAGGACCTTAGAATCATTAGTGAAGGCACACAGCCTATTGTCCCTTTAGTTCCTAACCCATACAGTCTCTTATCTCATGTACCCCCCAACTATGCATTACACTGAAATTTATCTAAAGGATGCATTTTTCACTATTCTCCTAGACAAAACTTACCAGAACATCTTTGCCTTCACATGGACAGATCCTGAAGACTCCCTAAATCCCCAACAACTAACATGGACAGTCCTTCCCCAGGGCTTTAGAGACAGTCCTCACATTTTTTAACAGGCTCTAAACCAAGATCTCTCTGACCTTCAACTTCCTTCCAGGACCTTCTTTCAATATGTCACTGACTTACTCCTCTGTAGCCCCTCCTTACAAACTTCTATAACTCACACTATCACTCTGGTTAAATTTCTCAGAAATAAGGGATATCGCGTCTCCCCAAGTGAAGAACAATTTTTCAAAATTGAAGTTTTCTATCTAGGTCTTCATCTCTCTCCCTCACATAAACATCTATGGATCAAATCCAACTCATCAGGGACTTTCCATTCCTACATACCAAGGCAGATTTCTTTTCTTTCTTAGGGTGAGTCAAATTTTCCCATCTCTTAATTCCAAATTTTTGGCCTATATCTAAGCCCCTCTATCAAGTCACTTTTGGTGACCTGTGCAAACCACTCGATTGTCCTCCATCACTCAAGTCTGCCTTCTGTAAACTTAAATAAGCCTTAATTGCACCTGCTCTAGTCTTTCCTAACTCCACCAAGCCCTTTCCCCTCTATGTTGATACTTGACATGGATATGCACTAGGAATCTTAACACAAACTTACAGCCCCAATAACCATGTCGTTGCCTACTTCCTTAAACAGTTAGATCATGTGATCCTTGGCTGGCCTACCAGTCTCAAAGTCCCCACCACTACCTCCCTTTTAGTCCAGGAAAGTTCCTATAAACCTCAATCCTCCAGAAAACTTGAGCATATGAATAAAATCCTAAAACAACTCTTAACTAAATTAGCAGTGCAGGTACAAATACCATGGACTGAACTTCCGCCCTTAGCTCTCATGAGAATGCAAGTCCTTCCTCAAAAACCACACTTCCTGAGCCCCTTCAAAATTATGTATGGATGCCATTTTACTCATCAATATATCTTCACAGCCATCAGCAAAAAAAAAGCAATATACTCAGATTAACACAAATGTGAACATTCCTCCATCTGCTAACTGAGTCCACATTTCCTGTGCCAGAACTTTCTGCCCTCTCTCTACCATTTCATCCAAGTGGCTGTGTATATCTGAAAACCATAAACCCCAAACCCCTAACCCCAAAGTGGACTGGTCCTTTCCTTGTTCTTCTAACTACTCCTACTGCAGCAAAACTTTTAAACTTTCCATCATGGATACACTTTTCCAGGTTAAAACCTGCCCCACCTCCTTCTATGAATAATAAAACACCAGATCCTGAGATTCAAGATAAGAACACCTGTGAGCATCTCAGGGATCTATGATTGAAACTCACAAGGAACAGAGATGACAATGTCCCAGTTGCAGAGAGCACCACCCCATTCAATCTTTCTACCTAGTCATTCTCTCCTGACCCCTTTCTTTTTTCTTTCTGTCATTCCAATATAATTATACTTAAACCTGGTGGCACTGACCCACAAGTTACTACTCAAAGCCAAAGTGTTTTGTATTATTCTCTCCTCACACTTAATCAACTTTGTCACCCCCTCAATCCTTTCACTCAAACAGTACCTTAACATCATTCAGAACCTGTGGTGGCAAGGAGATCTTTCTGATTTCTACCCCGAAGAAATTTTTTTTCTCTTTTTACCACCCTCTTTCTCTTCCTTACTAATTAACATTCTCCTATTCCCACATTCATACAATGAACAAACTATATTTTGCCATCTCACTTCTCTTCACACTAACCATCCAAAAACTCCTTTCCATCTTCTCACAGAAACTATCCAAACCATAGCAATTGCAGTTAACCATTCTAATTGTTGGATTTACCCCAAGTACATCCACATTGACACTCTCTCATTACTTGTCTTTCCTTTAAGCCTAGAAACTCTCCTATATATCCATCCACAATACACTGACTTTGACAGTTGATGGTTTACAAACTCCCCCAAGCCTACCAGAATATGAAGATGTACTTGCTCTCCATCAAGCCCTAGACAAAATAGAGAGCTCTCAATCTATGGAAAATTCAAATTCCATTGGTGTAGTCACAGTCCTAATGGATGAATCCTTTTATGTTTTAAACACTTGTCCTCATGATCTTACACAACTAATTTCAAACATATTCCCCCTACATCCTGCAACCATACCTTACTCTTTTTTTTAAAGATTTATGTATTTATTTTTCCGCCCTCATTGCTTTGTGTTCACTGTCTGCTCTCCATGTGTTCTTCTCTGTCTGCTTATCTTCTGTTTAGGTGGCAATGAGAACCAATCCTGGGACACTCCAGAGTGGGGAGAGGCTGGTCAATCTCTTGCAACACCTCAGTTCCCTGGTCTGCCATGTCTCCCACTGTCTCTCCTCCATATCTCCCCTTGCTGTATCATCCTGCTTTGCCAGCTTTCTGTGTGGACCAGCACTCTGTGGTGGCCAGTACTCCTGCATGGGCCAGCATTCCATGTGGGTCAGCAATCCACATGGGCCAGCTTGCCCCTCACCAGGAGGCCCTGGGAATCAAACCCTGGACCTTGCATATGGTAGACAGGGGTCCAATTGATTGAGCCACATCTGCTTCATTATACCTTACTCTTTAACACCACAATGCTACAATGGCACTCAAACCTAAAAATGCCAAACATCTCAAATCAACCTTTATTTGGAATGACTCAGGCATTAATCAAACACTTTCTATACACATAAGTAGCAAAAATTATAGTGAAAACATTCTGTGCTTTAACAGCTCTTATGAACAAACTTAGCTATTTAGTCTACAAACTCAATAAGGACAAGTATACAACTTAATCAAATTAAAATCAAGAAAAAAAAACAAAAAATCTCTTCACTTTTCTTTTCCAAAATCTCCTCTGCCAGAATCCAAAACTACCTTTAATACTTCCAATCCTCATTATTCTCCCCTATGTGTTAATGTAGTATAAGGTGGGATCCAGGAGTTCAACCTTTCCAGACACCCACATTCATATTTCATCCCCTCTGGACCCTCAATAGCACTAATGCTCGCAGGCACCAATTTTTATTTCCTATGTGGCAACATTGCATACTTAGTACTCCCCCAAGTGTGGAAAGGAACCTGTACTATAGTATCCATAATTCCAATTGTCACTATCCTAAAACCCCAAGAAATGGCCTACTCTGAGCAAATACCTAATCTTAGTTCCTTTCTCAAAACCATGCTCCAACCCCCAAAACAAAGTGAACAGAAGAAAATACATTTCTTAGAAGACCCAGAATTTGGATTTCATGCTCATCATAATCTTATATTAGAAATACCTGGCATAGGACATACCATCTTTTTCAGCCTGTTTTGGTTTGCAGGAATCCCACTACTGGAATGAGCAATTTTGAATATTTCACTCACTCTACAATTATCCTGGCATGCAAACATACAAGCTTTAAGTAATCAACAATGGAAGATAAATAGCCAAGCATTGGTTGTCATACAGAATAGGAGATGTCTAGATGTCCTTACTGCTGTTGCATGAGGCACCTGTGTAATAATAAATGAAACTTGTTGTTTTTATATTAACAAAACTGGGCAAGTAGAAGAAAATCTTAAAATCCTGAAAGAAAACATAGAAATCATTCAGAGGGCTCAAGATAATAGCTATGGAAACCAGTCATGACTATCCTCATTTCTCTCTTACTTTTCTTCACCCTTAAAATCAACCCTTTTATCTATTATAACACCACTACTGCTTTTTTGCTGCTCCTTCTTTTTGGTCCCTGTATCTTACAGCTCCTTTCCCAGTTCATACACCAAACCATACAATCAACAACCAAAGAATATGTGAATGGTGTGTTTTCCCTGCATGAACACCAATACCAGCCCCTTCAGGACTGGAAATCTGAACTCACTGGGCCAAATGGAAGGGAATCCCTCTCTGTCCCTAGACAGCAGGAAATAGCCAGACTGAGTTAACACCCTGAATCCCTTCACTCTCCCATCCAGTACAGCCTCCCATACTTGGTCCTTCATCATATACATATATAACAAACAGAAATGTTAGAGATTCCCTATTACAAGGTTCAAGTGTATAATTAATAACTGTGACATAAATTGAAGGAAGTCAATCTCCACCAAAGGCCTCCATGACTGACCAGCATACATCATCAATGGCCTACATGAATGACCAGCATACTGTAACATACATGCATAAATGCATCCAATCATGTCCTCACAAGAACAAAGAAACATGAGTTGGAGTAGAGTGTGATAAGGACCTCCACTCCCTTCCAGACCAAGGCACCACCAGCCCCTCCTGCATTCCAAAAAGACTCTTCTCCCTAGTTCATTACACCCTAGCCATAAAGGGAAAAGTTGGCTTTTACATCCCATTAATGGCCACAGGCTGTACTCAGTCTCTAATACCCTCCCCTTGGACTAACATTTCCCTGCCTATTGATGTATTGTATGAAGTCATATCTACCACCTTCCAAGGGTGGGCTGAAGTCTAATCTTCAGAATCCCTCCACTGGGAGAACTCCTCAATAAATTTCCTCCCTGCAATCATCAGTCTCTGCATCCCAGTGAGTCACATTTCTCCAAAAATTCCTCTGACTTCAACTTTGATCATATGGCTTGTTATGACTCATGTGACAAAATGGGAATAATAAATCTAAGAGAAATCTTAATTAAATATAGGAGATAAATTATTGAAAGTATAATGCCAGTTGCCTCCTGAGAGACTCCTTGTTGCTCAAATGTGGCCTCTCTCTAAACCAAACTCAGCATATGAATGTATTACCTACCCCCAGTGTAGGACTTGACTCCCAGGGATGAGGTTCCCTGGCACCAAGGGATTGCTACCAAGCACCAAATAGTAATACAATGGGAAAAAGGCCTTGAGAAAAGGGGGGAAATGGTAAAGACAAATGAGTTTATATTGCTAAGAGACTTCAAAGTGAGTTGGGAAGTCATTCCAGAGGTAACGCTTATGCACATCTCAGCAGGATCTCATAGAATTCCAAAGTGGATACCACCCCAAATAGTAAGACTCCTGTGGGCTCTGGAGACACCCAGGTCCTGTGATCAGGGAAGATAATTCTGGAGCTTGGTGCCTTGAGAGTGGGCCCTACTTTGGGGTTAGTGCTCCTGAAAGTGACAGAGTTAGACTCAATTCTGTCTTCCCTGCACATGGCTCATCTGTCCCTTCTATTTAAACCTCTACTTGGTGCTGGAGTTTGTAGGTATATGTCAAGAGACTCAAGTCTTTGGGCTGTCCATGTGCCACCTGGTCACAGAACCTCAGTGGAGCTGCAATACCTACTCTACAGCTCATTGGACTCACCCAGGACAATGGCCATCCCAGGGAACAGAGTGTCTTCAGCTGCAGTCAGGATAGGTCCATCCATCCTCCCCATGGGATATAAGCCCACTCTCAATTGGAAGTGTAGTGGACATCACCATCCCAAAATCCTCAGGATTGGGGGAAGAGCTATGGACTAGAGTGGACTTACTGGTATTCTACTACAGACATATTGTGATTCTAGCAATGGAAGAAATTACAACATTGATGTGGAGCCAGTGGCCACTGGAGGCTCTGGGGGCAAGCAGAGGGAAAATCAGTTGTAATACAGGGGCTTTTTTGGGACTTGGGAATCATCCTAAGTGACATTACAATGACAGATATATGCCATTTTATATCATCCCATAAAATGCAGAACTGTGTGGGAGAGAGTGTAGACTACAATGTGAACTATGGTCCATGCTTAATGGCAAAGCCCCAGGATGTGTT
>JAQZBX010056251.1:0-18229 GCA_029593785.1 Cabassous unicinctus
AGTTTTTTTTTTTTTTTTAACACACAGAGTCTATTTTATTGTATTTTACTCAAATAATTAAGGTCTCACATGAGGAAAATGAGTTTTATATACACTAAAGGGGATGTTCTGAAATATTTTATTTTAAATGTGTTGGCATTGTGTTTCCCAATAATGGACTACAACATTACTGCCCCATCCTCAGATACAAAAAAAATCCCTATCACACACACCCTTCCCTAAAGGAATACCCGTACTGGCACACTGGTCTGCAGGGCATTGCCCATAGCTCTCTCTTGTGGTGCAGTTTTACTTTGTTATCAGTATCCCCCAAGAACCCATACTGCTTGGACAACTCACCAGGGCCTTCCATTGCTCACGTCCAGATATGTTTGCCCCACGAGCATTCTGCCTCTTCCTGTCCTCCAGTCCAAGACTTCTAGGGGACTCCTGTGTGTACCTCTCCTGGCAACTGAATATCTGGGGGTGGGGCCTGGAACCCTTATTCCTCCGGCAAGCCCTCCAAGGAATTCCTGATTGCTCTGGCCTCTACCTTTTGCTCAACCCTCCCACACATAACTCCCCTCTACCTTAAAGGTTCCATGCAAACCGCACCTGCTCAAGAGAGCCCAGCCTCCCTAACGCTTCTGGGATACCCTTGCTGGGCGCTCCTGGAGGCAGAGCTCACTGAGTCACCCTTCGCGGCCACTGCTCTGGGACACCGGGCCCAATGGCCAAGGACTCTGGGCTCAGGCTGCCTGGGTCTGATTGCCGCCGGGCAACCTCAGCTTAGTGGCACTCATGGATTTTGTCGACTGGTCTAGAAAGTGGGGCGGTGCTCAGGGAGGGTGGCAGGACCGACTCTGTGCACACAAAGCTGCTCTTTGCACACCTGGGTGTTTTCCCAGCACCCAGCAGGTCACAGAGCTCAGCGTAAGGTTGTGCTCTGCAGGCCGCTAAGACAAACCAGAGTCCTGAGAGGAATCTCTTTCTCACATGCGCAGGACTGAGGAGACAGACTAACAACAGGAGAGCCCTCGTGGTTAAAACACTGCACAGCCAGAGCACAGTGCCTTCTTATGGATGTCGTTGTAGTTGACCACTGCACACAAGGAACAAACCGAGGCACAGAAATCCAGTAGGCGCACAGGCAGCGTCCACAGAGGGGGTCTTCATACCGGCTGCAGGCTGCCTTCCCATCCATGCTTAGGATGCACGAGGAGCAGGCTCTGAAAACTGCCACTGACAGGTCAGCTTCGCTGGCCTGGCTGCAGCTCCCCACCAGGCGACCATCCAGGCCAAACATAAGTTATCCCTAGCGGCTCACATGCGGCAGAGCTGCGTGGACTCTGGTATGTGGATGATTGCACAGTGCTCAGGTACACCTTCATCACACACGTAGTATATCTAGGCCTAGACCCCACGAAAAAGGAGTTGCTTGGTCTTCTCCAAGATCTCCCCATTGTAGTTGAAGCAGGGCTGCATCCCTAAGGTAGGTGTACTTTTTTTGATATTTTTTCCTGCTTGGTATTCTCTGAGCTTCTGGATCTGCTGTTTTGTGTCTTCCTTAATTTTTGAAAAATTTTGATAATTATTCAAATATATTTTTCTGCTCTGTTTTCCCTTTTTCCACTCTCTGTTCCTCCTTTTTTTCACTCTCTGGTATTTCAATTATGTGTTTTTTATACCTTTTGAAAATGTTCCAGAGTTCTTGAATAGTCTCTTAGTATTTTTCCATATTTTTTTCCCATAGCGTTTCTGTCTGCATTTCAGTATGGAAAATTTCTACTTATATATATTCAAGCTCACTGATTCTTTTCTTAGCTATGGTGAGTCTATTGATGAGTAATCAAATGCTTCATTTGTGTTACAATATTTTTTATCTCTAACATATTCTTATGATTCTTTCCTAGAATTTCCACCTCTATGTTTACAAAAGCCATCTTTTCTTTCTTGTTGTCTTCTCCTTCCATTATAGCCCTTATCATAATAATCATAGTCATTTAAAATTTTCTGACTCATTTGTGATAGAGTCAGGTTCTGATGCTGTTTTGTCTCTTCAAACTGTGTTTTTCATTTCCTTTTTCTATGCCTTATAAATGTTCGTTAAACCTGGATTTAATGTATTGGGTAATAGAAACTGAGTCATTGATATTCAGCTTGTTCATAATTTTTCCTGTTGTAGAAATGGGAGTGACAACTTGGAAGCTACTTACATCTTGGAGCTGAAACCAGAAGTCAAAAAATTTGCAAATCATTAGGAAAATATTCATTATTTGTGGTATCATTTGTCTTAAGGCATTAAATTTCTTAGCTTTGATATAACGCAAAACAACTTAAACTTCCCTTAGAGCTATTATACAAACAAAACTCAGCACATTTCATGTTCTCACAAATTATTGTGTACAATGTGTACCCAACATCGCCAGAGTTACTTGGTGACTTGACTAAATCTTTGCTTACAGGTGCTCTGTCTTGGGAACCCAAACATTTAACTGTTGTATAACAACCTAAAAAGGAATTAGCTCAAAATAAAAAACCTTTATTATTTCATATTTTTCATAAGCATTGGAAATCTGAGAGTTTTTTAGCTGGGTGATTTTGGCTTAAGTTCTCTCATGACATTGCAATCTGGCTATTGATAGAAGCTGAAGTCATTTAAAAAATTATCATAGCCTGGAGAATCTGATGCTAAGTATACTTATGAGTTTATTAGTTGATTTCAGTTCCTCACTGACTGTAGGTTGGAGGCCTTAGCTCCTCACCATATGGGCTTCTCCACAGAGTGCTCACAAAAGGGCAGGTTTATTTCTATAGAGTGAGTTGCTAGTTTTAGAAAAATAGAAATATTTTATTTGGTAACCCTATACTAGTGCTACTGATGAGAGAGAGAGAAAGAGAGAGAGAGAGAAAGTCCATTGGAAGCCATATTATTTTATAACCTAATCTAAGAAATGACATGCTATTACTTCTATTGTATGCTATTTGTCAAACAGATCTACCCTGTGCAATGTGTAAGGGGGTTGTGCAAGAGTGTGAATACCAGGAGGATGTGGTCACAGCTTATTACATTTCTCTCTTTTCATCCAGTGCCAAAGCTTGCCCACCTTGCCTCAAAGCAACAGCTGTCATTACTATATGAATGGGGGCTTCTGCTGACCTAATTTTGCAGTCTTCTTTGAACTTAATGATCTATTATGCTGTGTAATATTTAATTATTACTGATAATGTCTCACATTTCTTTGAGAGCCATTTCATCTTATGAGATACTGCTGCCTTCTTCCTTGCATATTATTATCTATCACTGAAATTCTTTGCACCATAATTTTCCTTCTGTTACCAGAAGAGGATAAATGGTTAACCTTGTAGCCTCTGTGTGAGAAATGTCAGTGCTCATGTAGAGAAAAATGTATGGTGTATGTCTTAGTTTGCCAGAATACTATGAGAAATACCATATGATTGTTTCACTTAACAATAAGCATTTACTGGCTCACAGTTTTGAGGCTAGATAATAATAATAATAGCAATAAGAATAACAAAGGCATATGGCAAAGAAGTAAATGTAAAAATTTAAGTCAAATCCAAATAAAATATTCAAATAATTCAAAGGAGGCAGGAATGAGGAAGAGATAGACAAAGACAGCAAGGAAAAACAGACAATAAAAGATAAAATGGTATATTTAAAGACAGCCATGTACATAATTTTACTAAATATACATGGCCTGAAAATATAATTAAAGACTGATACTGTCAGATTAAAAAAAAAAAAATGAGGCCCCGTTATATGCTGTCTACAAAAGACCTGTTTTAATTATGAAGACATAGATATATTAAAATAATAGGAAATAAAAATACTATGAAAATTCTAAACAGTAGAAAGTGGGTGTAGTTATTCTAATATCAAACAAAATAGACTTTATAACAAAGAAAGTAATTGGGAGCAATGAGGAACATTATAAGTTTAAAAAAGTGTCATTTTGCCAAAAAGACATACAAATCATAAATTCTTATTCCCTTAATAATAGAGTACTTCAAAATACATGATGCAAAAAAGCAGGCAGAACTGAAAAGAGGAGCTGATAAGTTCAAAATTATATGTAGAGACTTAGACATGCCTCTCAGTTATTGATAGAATAAGTATACAGAAAATTAGTTATGACATAGAAGGCCTAAATCACTCTTTCAAGCAACTAGAAGACATTTGTAGCCTAGTCTACTGAAAAACAGCAAGATAAACTTTTCTCAAGTGCACATGGAATATTTACCAATATAGACCACATTCTACAATATAAAACAAATCATACCGAAGATAAAAAAATTGAAGACACAAAAATACAGTTTCTGACAATAACAGAATTAAATTAAAAATAAAGAATGGAAAGATATCTGTAAAATCCCAAATTCCCAGAAATTAATCAACACACTTCAAATATCACAAGTATGACATGGAAGTTAAAAGAGAAATTAGAAAATATTTTGAATTAATTGGAAATGAAAATTCAGCATGAAAATTGATTGGTTAGCTATAGAGCAATAGAAAGAGGAAAGTTTTTTTTTTTTTAAAGATTTATTTATTTATTATTTATCTCCCCCTTGCTGCTTGTGTTTGCTGTGTCCATTCACTGTGTGATTTTTGTGTCTGCTTATCTCCCCCTTGCTGTGAGGTTCTGCTGCATCAGCCCACCATGCTGCGTGGGCTGGCCTGCCCTCACAAGGAGGCCCGGGGAAGCAAACCCGGGGCCTCCCACATGGTAAATGGGGGCTCTATCGATTGAGCCACACCGCTTCCTGTTGTGAGGTCTTGCTGCATCAGCCCACCATGCCGCACAGGCCGGCCTGCCCTCACAAGGAGGCCCCGGGAAGCGAACCCCG
This sequence comes from Cabassous unicinctus, assembly GCA_029593785.1. Taxonomy (NCBI): domain Eukaryota; kingdom Metazoa; phylum Chordata; class Mammalia; order Cingulata; family Chlamyphoridae; genus Cabassous; species Cabassous unicinctus. The sequence goes on from JAQZBX010056251.1 coordinate 4,852, forward strand.
GGGCCTCCCATATGGTAAACAGGAGCTCTATCGATTGAGCCACACCTGCTTCCCTGGAAGTTTTTAATATTAAATGCTAATATTATAATGGAAGGAAAATTAGTAAGTCAATACTCTAATCTTTTTATCTTAAGACAAAAAGAAGTGCAAATTAAATATGAGCAAGCTGAAGAAAAGAAATAATAAATAAATTAGCAAAATCTGAAAACACAAAGTCTATAAAGTAATATCATTGAAATTTAAAGGTGGTTTTGTATAAAGAAAAATGAAATTGAGAATCATCTATTCTAAGAAAAAAGAGAGAAGACTAAATTACCATTATCAGAAATATATAATGTGACCTTACTGTACACTCTACAGACAATAAAAGAATAATGAAGTAAAATAAGTAACCTATGCTACTAATTTTGACAACTTAAATGAAATTTTTATAATTTTTTGAAAGACACAACTATCAAAGATTACCCAAGAAGAAATAGATAAACTGAATAGTCTCATATTTGTTAAGGACATTGAAGTTAAGAACATTCCAAAAAAGTCAAATTCTGAGCCAAGATGATTTAAGTGGTCAATTCTATCACACAGTTAAGAAGTAATTATATCACTTTTCACAATCATTTTCAGACAATAGAAAATGAGGGACACTTCCCAACTCAATAAATGAGGTCAACATTACCTTGATATCAAAAGTCTTCAAAGAAATTACAATAAAATCTACATACCGACCAATATCTACCATGAACATGAAATAAACATACTCAATAAAATGTTAGCAAGTCAAATTCAGATATGTATGAAGTGGACAAATAAGTCACAATCAAGTGGGATTTATCCAAGAAATACAGGGCTGGTTTAACAATTAAAAATCAATCTAAAGACTAAAGAAGTAAAACTACATTTTATCTATTCATGATAAAAAACTTACCAAACAAAGAATACAAAGGGTTTTTATTAATCTGATTAAATGCATGAACAAAATCCTACAGCTATGATCATATTCAATAGTGAAAGACTGAATGCTTGTTCCCTAACATTGGGAACAAGGCAATGATGACCCTTCCTTCTACCCCTATTTACCATTATGCTAAAAGTTGTAGCTAGTGCAATAAGAAAAGGACATAAATGACGTAAGATTTGCAAAGTAAAAAATCTATTTTTCCATTTTTAGAAGTGTCTTTCTATATAGCAAATCCTAAGGAATCTATTTTTAAAAGCTTCTGAAACTAATATGTGAGTTCAGCAAATCACTCACTAGCTTCAAGACAATATAAAAATTTAATTATATTTCTATATACTGGAAATTAATTTTTAAAGAAAATATGCCATTTTAAAGGTACCATTAAAATACCAAAGAGTTCCTTCACCGAAATTTAAAATGTCAGCTATGAAAGACACTTTTAAAGAACTGACAAATCACAAGGTGAGAGAAAATTATTTGTACATCATATCTCTAAGAATTGACTTATTATCTTGAATCTATAAATAACTAATTCAATAAAGGAAAAAGTGACTGAATTTAAAAATTACCAAAATTTTGTGTAGATATTTGTAGCAGTTTATTATTGATGAATTCCAAAAAGAAATATTGGATTATGCTTGTTAACTGTCTTTTCCTCTAGGCATATTAGACTATATTGAATTCAGAGGCTTTACTTTTACTTGATTAAATAATGATTAAGGATTTTATTGGGCCATGACAGTAGGATGCTGTTTCCCCGCCCACCAAGAATCACAGAGAAACCACATCAGAGAAAGAAATTTGGAGTTTTTGAGCTGGAGCCCTGGAAAGTAAGCACACAGAGGAGCTTGTTCATGAGAAAAGAGAGAATCAAACCCTGGAGAGAAAGACAGAGCCAGTTGCCTGACAGTCTACAGTGGCCTTGTGGAGAGAGGCAAAGCCTAGAGAGCCTCAGAGTCTACAGCTGACCTTGTATAGAAAACAGAGGAGCTGATCCTGGAAAGAAATGAGCCCTGGGAAGAGAGGAACCCAGGAAGTCTGAACCCTGGCAGATGTCAGCAACCATCTTGCTCCAAAACATGGCAATAGACTTTGGTGAAGAAAGTAACTTATGCTTTATGCCCTGGTAACTGTAAGTTTCTACCCCAAATAAATACCCTTTATAAAAGCCAACAAATTTCTGGTATTTTGCATCAGCACCCCTTTGGCTGACTAATACAATATTTCAGCAAAAACGTAGATTTAAAGTAAGTACATGAAAAGATGCTCACTGTTAGATGTTAATGGCTACCAAAGTAAAAGAGGAAAATGAAGGAAGAAATACTGCCAAATCCAAGTGTTGTTGAAGATGTGGAGCAACTGGAAGTCTCATACATTGCTGATAGTAATGTGTAATGGTACAGCCAGTTTGGAAAATCATTTGGCGGTCTATTTTACTGTTTAAACATATACTTATCTATTGTCCCAGAAATTCCACTCTTAGTGACAGAAATATTAGAATGCCACTTCAGCTGCCATCAGTTAGTTAACCAAGTCACTGAGGACATCTTAGACCTAAAAAGAATAGAGGAATAGATATTGCCTCTTAATGGGGATTGGAATGCATATGCAGGCTGGGAAGGAATTGATGGTAATCCTGTTATAGGTGAGGTACCACAGCCTGACCTCTGACTCCAAAAATTCAAGCCCTTCCCATACACAAAGAGTACTCACCTTTTCCCAAGAGCTCCCAAATGTCATTTCATCCTGACATCATCTTAAAGTCCAAAATCTGCCAATTTAAATCAGAACCAGAAGAACCTGGCTGTGGTTTCTCATTGTAGTTGCTTGAAAGTAATTCTCCTTGATCTTAAGGCTTGTTAATTAAGATATATTATCTGCCCCCTTTCTGCAAAACCTGCATACCATGGTGAGATATGTATAAAATAACCATAATAGACACTTCCATTCAGAAAGGAGAAAATAGAAATGTAGAAGTTACTGGTCCATAGCAATTCTGAAATTCAGCTAAGCACTATATCCAGTTCTTCCCAGAAATCTCCCCAGCCAGATCCACAAATTTATTAAGAATTTGTCCTATTTTCTATGATACTATAAGTAACTATTTTGCTAACTCTTCTGCTAGAAGATAACATGGTTCAAATGCTGGGTTCAGCTGAGTTTTTCTTGCTCACCATGTAATCTCACCATCTGTGTACATGATCTCTCCAGCAGGAAAGGAAGACTTCTTTCATGGCAACTCAGAATCCATGAAAATGATCACCAAGATATTGAAGAGGAGACTTCCAGGGTTTTTAGGCCTGGGTTCAGAAAGTAGGAATTTCATTATCATTATATTCAAATGGCCAAAGCCCATTCTGATTCACAGAGAAGGAACACAGACCCCACTTCTCAATAAGAGGATTGCCAAAGAGATTTAGACTATCCTTAGTCCACCACAGCTTGAAAGACACAAGGCTCATTTATTGTATTAGTTGGGAAGACAGAGTGTATAGGAACAGATAATTCCTGGTGTCTATGGTAGTGGGAATCTATGCTAATATTTTCCTAATAGTTTGATTTTTTAAATTGACATACAGAATGAGATCATAGGATGGGAGTAAGGATGAGGGAGAAAGAGAAGGTCTGAGAATGGGAGAAAAAATGGATTCAGAAAGTAGAAGTTGATTACCAGGGACTATTAAGTGCCCATTTGAAGTTGGTGAACATGAATTTATAGTGTGACAATATGGCTGTGTGTTTTCTCCAGCCACATATAGTTGAATGGGTTTAAGGTGGGGTAGGTAGAGATTTGGTTTGTACCAGAGTTGTTGTTTGGCAAATTGAGTACAATAAAATAAGAGTGTGTAAGGGAATTAACCATAGAATTGAAGCTGGGAAAAGAAGGAACAAAAGAATGGTGTGAGAGGCATGAGGGACTGTAGAAACTTGGTATGATCATTGAAATGGTTGTTCTGGTGGAGTTGCACAATGTTAGATGAAGTGAATGAATGTATCCCCAACTAAATCCACCATCAGGTCCTACTGATTGTCTTTCCTAAATATCTCACAAATCTCTCTACTTATCTCATTTCCATAACTCACCTTCCTAATCCAAGCTACCACATTCTTGTGTTGGCAAGTATGATAATTTTTAACCAGCCCACCTGCATCCACATAATCCTTTCCATATGTTGTAGCCAGAGTGATATTTATAAATGCCAAGTCTGGTCAAATAACCCTTCTCCTTAATAGCTTCTCCTGGCTTCCTTTTCTCTTAGGAAGTCTCCCCTGCTTATTTTGGCATTATCCGGTACTCCCTTTCTGTGAGAAAGCATCCATGCACCCTTTCTCACAGTGTGGTTGCAGGCACTACTGGCAATGCCCATTTGGGCTCAAGGAGGAGCACAAATTGCTACATGGGCAGGAATCTGTGCCCTCCCCTTCTTCACTTAGTTAACTTCTACTTATCTTTTATATCTCAGCTCCAGTATTGCTTCCTCAGGGATACCTTCCCAGACTTTTCTGCTTACATCCTATCCTTCTATTAGATCAACATTCACTTTATTCAGAATAATTTTCATCATTGCAATTTTGCATTTTTTTTACTTTATTGTATTTTCTTTGTCAATTTTTGTCATATGTCTAATGGTTTATCATTTTCTTATTATTATATACTAGAGATTGTTAGTAGTCTGACTAATATATCCTCTCTCCCCTTTCCTTGGTTTTTCTTCTATTACACCACACAGACAATATAATTATTTCAAAGGTGATACATCTGAATGTGTCTCTTTAACCTCTTTCCCCCTTTTGACTCTGTGAATTCAGGGTCCTACATTCTGATATTTCTGTTCCAAGTAAATGTCATAGGCTTTTCCCATCAGTGTGTCCACTGCTTTTTAAGATTGCTCTGATCATCGATTAGCTCAAGACTTTTTATAGACATGCATTATATATTGTGGTTCACGCTTGTCCTGTTTCAATCTTCACTGCACATAACAATTTTTCCTCATGGGTTGTGGATTGGAATTGTAGATATCTCCTAGCCTTTCTCAGGATGGAGTTCACATTTACATTCCTTCTTTTCATTTAAATAAAGAGAGAGGAAGAAGTATATCAAACTTGGTAGCTTAGATTGGAAGTAGGAATCTATCTTCATAATTTAGTATGATCCAAAATTTTATTTGTCCTGTTTACTTGCTTGAAATTTGATTTCAAGGTCTTATATGATTCATCAAATATTTGGGGAAACATTGTACTTTTCTGTAATTTAAAGACGTTTGGTGTAGAAGAGAGAAGGAAAAATTTGAGGAATATCTATATCCATATATGGTACAAACTTTTTCTGTCTGTGTAATTTGGGATGAAAAAATAATTTATCTGAGATTGTGTGGTGATAATAAAACTGCTTCACAGAGTGTGTTTTAGGGTTCAATGGAAATGAAAGTGCTTCACAGTGTGTTTTTCAGGGTTCAATGGAATGTGTTGCCAAAGGGTTTTTTCTAAAATTACTTTATAACACTTTTTAATTTTTAGTACATTCTCTCTATTTTTATTCATGGCATTGTATGATTTTACCATCATATTCTTTCTCATTCTTTTTTATATATTCTATGTGTAAATGGATTATTATTGTGGTAATCAATATAGAAATGAATAAAATTTAAAAGACATTTGTTATGTTGCTCTGGAATTCCATTTTAGTCATCAAAAAATAAAGATTCAAAACATTCTAGAAAATAGTGAAAGGCTTCTTGGTCATAAGAAAATTACATATCTCTCATTCCCTCATTAACATCTCCACTTGCTTCCCCTGGGAAAATCAAGACAAGAGTGGACGATTATACTGCAGGTCTAGTGATCTCAGTCTGGCAATCCCAGATCTCTAAAGCATCACTTGGTCACTACCTTCTGGGATTGTAATTAGCTGCTGCTCTTAGTGTTTAATACAGTCATTGGTGTGTGTCTCTAATTATTCTGCTTAGATTCTAGTTGATGTTGGGGTGCTATATCTGAATCTTTAATGATTCCCTTCTCTTTGTTCTCTTGGCAAAACAGATAGATAAGATGAATAAAAATTAAATATATAGTGAGTTAATCAGAGATAGAAGTTTTCTGTATTCTAGGTAGGAAGAAATTAAGTTTTCCTCAATTCATAATGGTATTAGGCTTCTGGGTGGCAGGTTGCTGTTGGCAATAGAGAAGGAGAATGGAGCAAGAATCAGGAATGTGATGGAGAGTCACTGAATATGGGTATTTAAGAGTATTGGCATGGGAACATGAACATCTCAGCCATGAAAGAATGATAAAGCTATAGAAGAACGTCAGTGAAGAGTCAGAGTTTATCTTAAGACTACTAATCCTCTTGTCCAAATTTCATGGTCTCATGTGCTTTCCTGTCTGCCCTGAGCTTTATGCTCACCCTGGCCATCTAGATCATCTGTCAAATGCCTAGAAACCTTTTCCACTTTGGCCTTTTTGCCTCATCTGACATTTACTTCATCCTCATGGTTAGAGTTCTTTTCATTGTTTCCAAGATGTTGAGCATTGCTGCTCGATGCCCAAAAGAGTAGCATGTAGTTGCTTTGAAAACTGTCATCCAACCTCAGATTGGAAGTTTTTAATTCATTTATTTATGACCCTTTATCTCATCCATTATTTTTCATTCATAATTAGTCCAGTTGAATTTTATAATGTTTGCCTACAATATACTAGGCCACTACTGCCAGTTTATAAAATAAAAACATGTGTAAATTTATATTTCAATTTTCTTATATTCTTTTTCCTTCTTCACTGTCACTTTCTTCACTGTTAGAAAATTTCTATCCTGCCTTCATTCTCTTCTCTCCTCCTCCTTTCCTTTTTTCACATCATACGGGTAATGTGCCGAAGTCATAACAAGGTTTGAGGCAGGTACATCTCACACAAATGTATGAATACCCATTCGTCATGCTTAGGAACCACAAAAGGTTCTCCTTCATTCTTAATACGCTCTTTTTCTTTGGCTTCCTCAGCTCATTACTGGTTGTCTGATTTTGTTGGCTCCTTTAACTCCATTCACATTATAGATGTGAGTATTCTCCATGAGGTTGTCTTTGGTTCTTTCCTCTCATTTTTGCAAACTCTTTCCTTTGAAACCTTATTCATTCTTATATTCTCAGCTATTACTTTTACGTAAATTACTAACAAATTTGGTTACATTGTATAGAGGGGCCTATGTGCTAGCTTTTATAAAATCTCAAAAGCAAAGTTTATTCTTACTTTTCTGGCAACAGCAACAACTTTATAAATGAAGAATTCAGGATGATTGGCTGTAAAACCCAAAACATTCTTTGAAAAGAGAAATGCCAATTTAAACTTTCATTTAGAATATGGCATATGAAAAGAATTAGAGGCTATTGTGTTTTTGTTTTTGTTTTACTTAAAAATTCCTACTGGGTTATGAAATATTTCACCCTATACAATTACTTGTGGTATTGCATTTCATAGTTTTCTACTTGTTTTGTACGGGATTATTTTTTTAAATATTTGCTTCAGTCTTCTTCCTTAAACCTTCAAATGTCTCCCTAATTCTAGAATCTTTATTAGATTTGATGACTAAATGTATATTTTCTTAATTTTGTAGGTTTGAGGTTCTTTCTTTCTTACTTTCTTTCTTTCTTTTTTTTGATATGAAAGCTTCTGCAGTTAGTTGTGGTGTTTCACAACCTCCAAAAACTCAGGACCTATATCCCTGGAAATATCACTACACATCATATCGTTATATCAAGCATCTAAGTACATCTCACCATGTCTACCTCTGCTATACTGATCTAAGCCACTATTGCTTCTTGCTTTGATTTTTGCAATACCTTCTAACCAGTCTTCCTGAATTTATCACTCTGAAGTGACTCTGAGACTCTGAAGTGTATTCACAAGACCACAGCCTAAGTGGTCCTTTAGCAATGTAGCCAGGTTTTGTGGTGCCTCTGTTCCAAGCCCTACAGATACTTATCTCACTCAGTGGTTTAAACAAAGTCCTTACAATGACCCTCAAGGCTCTACAGGATCTGGGTCCCTGCTACCTCTCTGACCTCATGTCCTCACTCTCCCCCTTACATATTCAGGATCAGCCATTCTGCCTCATAAATCTTTGACTGCCAAGTGTGCTTAAACTCAGAGTTTTATTCTTGCTGTTCTCTCTGCCTGGACTACCTTTCTTCCAAATATCTTCATTGCTTGCTTGTTCACTTTTTAAATATTTTATCTCAAAGTCAGTATATCAGCAAGAATTTCCCTTTCTATTCTATTGTATCATAACACTCACCATACTGAATTCCTTCCTTGCTTTATTTTCTCCATGATAAAATCATCATTAAACACACAATTTATATTCTTTATTTTTTAATGGTCTGTCTTTCTTTGCCAGAATGTTAAGTCCATAAAGATAGTGAGTTTTGTCTACTTTGTTGTTAGCTGCATCTCCACTGTTTAAATAACATCTTGGTATATAGTAGGTGTTGAATAAATATGTGCTAAATGGAATAAATTAGTAGATAGGACCTACTTCAGTCCCAATCAATTATTCATTCAACAATCTTTCTGATCATATAATGTTTACATCACATTATGTGGAAAAATTGTGTGATAAAAATTTAAAGGCTTGCTAATTTATTACTTCATTCACTTTTTCATAGCAGAATGATAAGTGTAAAAAGACATACAACCCACTCTAAACAGAATAATAAATGTGGATATATATATGGGTCATAAGAAAAGCTTGACCTTTGAAGAGTCATTTGAGCTGGGCATGAAGACTGAATAATATTTTCAGAAGTATAAAATAGAGAAAGATTGCTACTGGCTGAAGCAACAAAAGTTGTGTCATAGAATTTTGCAATATTTTTATCATAGGATACACCCCTTCATCTGTATATGTGATTTATTGTTACTACTCCAGGGAGATGATGACTTATATAGATCATACTTTTACAGTAATTAAACATCAAATGCCACTTGTGGGTGGTTTTGAATCAGTTTCACAGTGGGTACCAGTCCACTAGACCATTCACCATTCCTCAAGTTAGCAAGGCCACAGGCCAACTGATTTACTATTTTACATAAATACAGAACTAGTGGCCAAGGTGTTTATTTGAATTTTATGAAATGATCAGGTGGTATTTGACTTCCATAATTTAGATACTTTTCCATATAGGATATTAATATAGTACTAGGAATATAAATTTTCTCATATTCTTCCTTCAGGTAACATGAGAGTGAGCCTGCCAAATGAACAATGAATGGAGGCAACCACTCTGATGTGTCTGAGTTTGCGTCCATGGGACTCTCTATTTTCAGGGAGATGCAACTTTTTCTTTTTTGCTTTTTCTGCCTTTTGTATGTGTCCTATTGATGAATAAACTCCTCATAATGTTCACTGTGCCCTCAGATCCTTAATTATACTACCTAATATATTTTCTGCTTGCCACTCTCTCCATCATTGACCTGATATTTTGTTCCATCGCAGCTTCAAAGATGATGTGTGATCTTTTCAGGAAGAAGAAAATCTTCTTTGAGGCCTGCATAGTTCAGCTCTTCTGTAGTCAGGCTGATAGTAGCAGTGAGATGGTGCTGTTCCTTTGACGTATATGTGGCCATATGTAAGCCTCTGTACTACCTGGCCATCATGAGCCCATGTATGTGCATTTTGGTTTTAGTAGTTGGCTAGACCATTTTTCTTATGCATTTATTGGCTCAGTTGACTTATGGGTAAACTTTCCCTTCTGTGGCACTGATGAATTAGATAGCTTTTGTTGCAACATACCTTGAATCATTAAACTTCCCTGCACAAATATTTGTAGACTGACATTCAAGTCACTTCTAATAGGAGGTTCATTTCTTTGGATATTTTCTTCTTGCTCATCTTCATCTTGGTGATTCCTCAGAAACAATTTCAAGTGCTTTATCCATAGCTCAATCCACTCTGTCAGCTCATATTACTTTGATGGTTTTATTCTTTGCTCCACTGATATTTTTTCTATGTATGGCCATCACCTTCAAATCATCTATATAAATTTCTAGCCATATTTGTTATAGTCATCTATGCATTGAAAACCAAAGATGAATGTGACAATGAGGAGAGTGTTCAGTCAGCTCTAGGGTTTTAGAAAACTCACCTATAGCACTTGATGAAAACATAACATTTTCAAGGGAATATTAAAAATCCATAACAAGAGACAGGCAAGATGGCAGCAGAGTAGGGAGCCCTAAGATTTGGCTCGTTCTACAGTGCACTTAGTAATCAGCCAGTATCTATCTAAATCACCTACTTATGGGGCTCAAGAGTCCAGAAAAGTATCATGAACCATCCTTGGGAGAACAGAAGGGGGAGGCTGGACGTCTGTGGTTCAGACTTGTGAGTAGAGCCTTCCATGCTGCTGAGGCTTGTGCCCATTCCCTCAGTGTCAGGGCAGGCCACGTTAGGAGCCACTCACATTCGAAGCTCCATATCCCAAATATAGGGGAAGAAGAGACAGCTGGGCTCCTACTTGAGTGATTAAATTCCTGGTTAAAGTCCAATTCTAATTACAGCTAAGGTTTGAACCCATCCTTGTCAGAAAGAGGCTGGTGGCCTCCATTTTAACTCCACCCCTAGCAGGAGTGGAAGCAGGGCTGATAGGAAATCACAGTGACTTACTTGGAAGTAAGGATTGGCTTCTTTTCATCCAGATGAGATTATCACTCATGGCAGTAGAGAAAGATGAGAGGAGCTGTATCTTCTGGGTGAATTCAGGCAGTTTCCGCCTGCATGGGTTAAATTAATGTCCATGCTCTTGGCTTTATCCTTAAACCCAGAAGGTAAGGAAGGTTGAGGGAGCTGTATCAGTTTCTCTGGTCAACTACAGTCAGTTTCAGCCCACATGGCTTTAATCTACTGCCTGCACTATCGGATCCAATCAGCCCCTGGCAGGCAAGGATATGGAAAGAGCTCATCAGTTTCTCTAGGCAACCACAGACTGTTTCATCTGCATGGCTAAAATTACTGTGAACACTCACGGTACAAATGCTTCCCCATGAAAGAGAGAAAGGTGGGTGGAGCTTCATTCATCTCTGGGGCAACATGAGCAGTTTTACCTGCTTGACTTAGAGTACAAAACACACCCTCAGTTCCTACCCCACAGTCGGCAGGGGAGAAAGGTGGGCAAAACTTATTCAGTTTTTGAGGATTGCAGAAAGTTTCAACCCACATGGCTCAGATTACTACCTGTGCTATTGGCTCCAACCCTACCATTGTCAGGGGAGAAAGGGCAAGAAACAGATGAATAAGAGCTGAAAAATCTGATTGGTTTAAAATGAACTATTATAAAGGTCTAAAATAAGTTGAAACATGTGTATAAGAAGAGCTTTAGTGCAAAACCAAGCAATAAGAAAGCCCTAGGCTAAAGAGAGAAACTGAGCCAAGAATAAATATATCAAGAAAATCAGATGCTGAGAATCAGCAAAAAACTACAGGCCATACTAAGAAACAAGAAGTTACGGTCCAGTTAAAGGAACAAATTAAACCTCCAGATAATGTACAAGATTTGAGACAACTACTCACAGATGTTCAAACAAATCTGCTTAATAAATTCAATGAGATGACTAAAGATATAAGGATATTAAGAAGACACTGGGTGAACACAAAGAATTTGAAAGCACATACCAAAATGTAACATATCTTATGGGAGCTAAAGGCACATTAAGTGAAACTAAATATACCCTGGAGGCTTACAACAGCAGATTTGAAAAAGCAGAAGAAATGATCAGTGATCTAGACAGGGCCTCCAAAATCAGACACACAGAACAGATAGATAATAGAATGGAAAAACTTGAGCTGGGTCTCAGGGAACTGAATGATATGAGAAACTCACACATTAATGTCATGGGTGTCTCAGAAGAAGAAGAAAAGGAAAAGGGGCAGAAAGAATATTTGAGCAAATAATGTTCAGAAAGTTCCTAACTCATTTGAAGTACATAGATATCTGTATTAATGAAGCACAACGTACTCTAATCCAAAGAAATCTGCATAGACCTACTCTGAGACACACACTAATCAGAATGTCAGATGCCAAAGATAAAGAGAGAATTCTGAGAACAGCAAGAGAAAAGCAAAATATCACACGTAAGCATAGCCCAAAAAGATTAAGTGCTGATTTCTCATCAGAAACCATGGAGGGGAGAAGGCAGTGGTATGATATGTTTAAGATACTGAAAAAGAAAAGCTACCAGCCAAGAATTCTATATTTGGCAAAATTGTCCTTCAAAAATAAGGGTGAGTTCAGAATAGTCACAGATAAACAGAAACTGAGAGAGTTCATCACCAGGAGACTGGACTTACAAGAAATACTAAAGAGAATTCTGAAGGCTGAAAGGAAAAGACAGAGGCAGATATTTGGAAGACAGCCTAGAAATGAAGATTATCAGTAAAAGTAACTAAAATGTAAAAAGATTGGTAAAAATAAGATATGACATATAAATACAAAAGGAAAATTGGTGAAGTAAGTAATGCCTTTAAAGTAACAGCATTCAAATCAATGAGGTCATAAACTGTTGATTTGAATGCTATTACTTTAAAGGCATTACTTTGATTTGAATTGAGGTAAGATAACAGTTTCTGAGTACCACTGACCGAAAGATAGGCTAAGCAGGAAGAAAGAGAGAAGGGTAGGCTGTGAGCCATCACCCATATGGACATTATCTATGGTGAATTGAAAGAGTATAGTTACATATTGAAGGATAGGACAGGTGGGTAGAGATTTTACTAGTGGTGCAAGATTAACAGGTGGGTAGATTAGGAAGGTCATGTTAGAATAACCAGGACATGTAAAAATGAATCTTGACATCCCATGAGCCAAGACAGGGAAGAGTCATATGCCCCAGGGGGTGGGGAGGAAGGAACAGAAAAGATCAAATGGGCTATGTAATGGTCATGGGAAATACTCTTTATTACCTTACATTAATGGACACTAGACATGATAAATATCATCAAAAATTATTAAACTGTACATTCTAAATTGTAAACTATACTGTAAACCACTGAAAAATTTTAGTTGCTATATTTTACTATCTGTATAACAGTTTTAACAATGATATCATCCATAAAAAAAAAAAGTTTTTAATATGGGGTGGGGAAGCGGGAGGGAGGTTGGGTATGTGGGAGTCTCTAATATTCTGTGTGTGACTTTGCTGTGACCTAAAACTTCTTTGAAAATTAAATTGAAATTTGGGAGACACTGGGGAATGAGATGGGGAAGGTTTCACGATACACTGGACATCCGATATTACAATGATAAAAGGGAAACAGAATAATTTCTTTAAAAAAAAAAAAAAGGAGTTTATTTGTTTTTGTTTTTTTTTTCCATTTTTTCAAAGGTCCCAATTCGCTACTTATATTTTATTATTAGATTAGTTTCCTTTTTT
>JAQZBX010056252.1:0-18231 GCA_029593785.1 Cabassous unicinctus
CAATTGTAATAGGAGGGAAGCCAGGGGAGTTGGGTGGCTGCAGAAGTAGGGAGGGGTTTCTATCGGATAGTTTCTAGTCTTTTAGTAGATAATGAGAGCGAGGGAAGAGGAGGTTGAATAGGAAATTGGAAAAGAGAAAAGAGGGCGTAAAAGCCTTCTCACAGAGTAGAAAGTAAGCCTTAAAGAAACATAGTTAGATTTTTGGGCAGAGTTGAGAGACCGTTTGAGTTTTGTTGTTATGTACTAAATGTGAAACCAGTCTACAACATTCAGCTGTTTGGGTGCCAACAAAGAGAAGGGGATGTTTGAATTTCTCTATTCTTGGGGCTTTGCCAATTGAGTATGACAGAAGGAGAGAGGGCTTAGAGAGGGGAAGGTCTTTTCAAAAATGGTTGTAATGTTGACTATGGAATTGAAACTGGACAAGAATGGAAGTGAACTCATTCTTCCTGCCAAATGTGTGTTAGTTGAGATGGGAATATTAATTTCTTTGAGGAGACATACCAAGGTCATTCTCAAAATAAATCATGGCTCATTTACAAGCACATGCTATTATCTTTTAAAAATCCCTGATTGGATTGTCTGTGACACCTGTGCATTTAGTTAGCTGTAAGAACAGATTACTCAACAAACAGTAACCTAAATAGCATGTAACATAGCAAGAAATCCAGAGAAGAATTCACGACTGTTTTTCTTTTATGTGCTCAGCAATGCCATCTTGAACCCAATCTCTTTGTACCCTTTCCATTCTCATGGTTATTGCTTCCTGATTACAAAATGGTTGCTGCAGCTCCAAACAGCCCCTTTTATGTTCAAATCAGGATGAAGGAGGAAGGAGCTAATTTCAGCTGTGATTGTCCCTTATTTATCAGAAGTGCAAAAGCTTTCCCAGGACCCCCCAGTGGACTTCCACTTATATTTCATTAGTCAAAATTTCGTCCCATGCCAGTTCTGCAAGGGATACTGTTGAAACGAATATTTAACTTTCCTAGCCCCTACAATAGAGACTGATAAAGGAGAAATGGGTTGGGAATGGGTGTTGGGATCATCCCATCCATCTACAGTATCTGTCTCACCCAGGTCTGGGGGCTTTATCAAGTATCTGATTTAGAGCAATCAGTCAACCAACAATATCCTATTATGTTCAATGTACTGTGCTCAATAATAAAGAACCATCTTCTCTTCCACTTGTTTCTCCTTCTAGTCCCAGTTTGCGTAAAGGTCTCCATTTGAGAAGGAATATGGAATATACTGGGACCTGTTATTCTCTGGACTTATAATGACTCTCTCAAATGGCCCATATTTCTAGGCAAATTCAGTTCTTGCTTAGGGGAAAGATAAAGTGAATAGTAACTAGTATGTTTAATTCTAGTGGAACAGAATCATCCACCAAGAGATGATTTGTTGAGAGATTATCCACAGTGAGAGGGGGAAACTACATCCTTCAATGAAGTCCTGTGTATTCAATTCTAAGAGTAATTCGTGGGCATTCTCAGCAGAGCATAGAGGGAGTTCCATTACCTCTTAGGTTATTTGAAAGCTTTATACTATAATCTAAGGCCAAAAAAACAAACAAACAAAAAAACCCCAATACATAAACCACAGTGGTATTAACAGTCTTTGGGATAAAGCCTGAACTCTTAAAGGTAAGACATAAGGCTCTCTGTGACTTGTCCCTGACAGGCTCCTCAGGCACCTCCTGTCTTTGTTCCTAGACCCCTACCTCCAGTTGTCTAAATGAGCCATGCCATTTCACAGCTCCTTTGCATTCACTATCCCCTATACTTAGCATGCTAGATCATGCAGTCTCAACATGGAACACATGGGGCACACAAAAAGGTGACTGAAGACAATTACAGAGGTGGAAGCCAGTAAGGAAAGGTGACAACAGCAAGAAGTTGCTAAAGCCACATCTTCTGGTAACTGCTCCCTTTTCTTGCTAGAACTTGGAGAGAAGGAGTTGTGGTGTTGGATGAACATGACTACAGTCAAACCCTGGTGTGGAAGGGAGGAAGCTGGGGGAATAAACGCCTCTCTCCCCTCCTGTCTTCTGACCTCCTTCTGGTACCTCCTTTAGGCAGTGCAAAACTGAAAGCCAGAGGGAAGATGGATGTGGCTAAAATGGCTGGGCATCCGTCTCCCATATGGAGGGACCTGGGTTCAATCCCCGGGACCTCCCAGTAAAAATAAAGAAAAATATAGAAGGTGCAAGATGACAGAGGAGTAACACAGGGAAGAGCCAAGATGAAACGGATAAAAGTAAATAAATAAATCTTTAAAAAAACAAAACAAAAACTGAAAGCCAGCAAGGGGGGATTCAGTCCACAGGGCTCAAACTCCTAGGGTGCAGAGTAGGAAGAAGCCTGGAGATCATTTGAATATTTTCCATTTGCCCCTGCAGATCCAAATGCCTTTCCTTTCATTTTTTGTCCTAGCAAACTTCTTGTCACCTACTAAGCCCTCTCTAGCACACCCACTATGCCACCTTCTATAACTCCCCCAGTCCCTTCCTTTGTGTCCACCTACCCATAAACATACCGCTCCTATGGCACTTATCCCTTAACATTGCATGCTTGTTTAGTAGGTCACGTTCCCCCCATTAAACTGTGAGATTGTTGCAGTCAGGGACTATACCATATTTATTTTCGTATTCTCAACCCCTGGCCTGCTGTCTGGCATACAATGGATGTTCAATAAATATTTGCTGAATTAGTAAAGATGGAAGAGTATGAATTAATGAGGCCCCCAAAGACATCTACTGAAACATAATTCTATCACCACCCCTTTCCAAATAACAGAGATTGCACATTCATTTGGACTAAAATTCAAATGTTACATAAGTCATTTGTAAGTCCCAGGCTTCAAACATTGATGACTGTATGTGTGCCACATTTGTAGTAATAACTCAAATCTCAATGCTCCCGAGCCCCTGCCCCTCTAACAGGCAAGATGTTTGATCTGTCCCCTAATAGTAGAAAATCTCCCTGTATGCCCACAGGTATAACCTGAATGTCCTTGGCCCTCTCTTTCCTCCTTCCTCAGGACCTATGGGTCCAAAATGGAGTGGCTTCTTCTACAGAAGTTTCCAGGTCAGATGCTGTTACACAGAGGCTCGGAGTCACTGCCTGCAGCCTTGCAGCCCGTCTGCTGCGTTCACCTTTCTGCATCGTGCCCTTGCTACCCATATTGCTGCCAGTTTTCCTCTGGACCGACTCTGTCTACACCACTCGTGGGAAGCTGATCAAGCTTTAGCCTGTGACACCGCTGACCACCCCTGGCCTGCCCTAGAGACTACTGCCCTCCATGCTGCCCACACAGCTCCTGCCTTCCTCTAACTCCCCATTTGCCATTGCTTCTCTTCCCCTCCATTCACTGGGGATGTACTTTCTGCTTTGCCTGACCAAATCTTTCAGAACGGTTTTCTATGACAGAGCTGTGGGGTCCTTGGCAACAAAGTTCCCTGCTTCTCAACCTTCCCTTCCCATGGTTCCCAAGCATTTTGGGGTTGTGGTGGGTCATGTCAGAAGTGGGCAAGTGAGGGATTTAACCTCCACCCAAAACCAAAGCACTGCGCCACCCCCCCACTCTTTGTTGGCCACACCCAATAGGCTTCTTCTTTCGTAAAGGTGATTTTTCGCTAAGGATTCAGTTTCCATTTCTTATAGCTTGCTTCTTTTGGGGAGCATTAGTCCATCCAGTGGGTCTATAATGTCTGTAATCTAATTGTGCACAGGATTCAAATTCTTTGACGTAGGTCTCCTGAGTTCCATAAAAATCGAGGAGACTAGTGGACATCTGTTTTAAGTATTCCCAAGTAGTCCAGGATAATTTAGAGATTCACTGAATAGCTCCAACAGGAAGATTTCTGCCCAGAAAACCTAAAAAACTTTTAGGGAGCAGTATTATTTAACCCTAACTTTACCCAGACAATCTGAGCTCCAGCCCAGACGCAACACACAGTGTCATTTGGTTGGGATAGCACTTTTTAACCTCACACATCTAACATAGTGATTTTATGTCACCACAGTGGGCCATAGGCAGGCCTGCTGTGGGCCCAGTAATGCAGTAAGAGAGAGAACTCAGAAGTATGTCTGGTGCTGTAGGAAATTCCTTATATGGTGATCAGATGTACTTGAGTGTTTACCTGACCCACCCCAGGGCACACATGTGTAATAAGTCCAAGGCCTATGGGTCCAAGTCCTCTGACAGAGCAGATTCCTCACTCTACTTGGACTACTGAATTTCCCAGGAGGAACTAGAGAATGATAAGCCCTCACATTCATCTCTATATTTTTATATAGTATATATATTTATTATATGTATAGAGATGGTTGCTGGTTTGGTAGAAAAGAGAAGAGAAAACCAACTTACACTGAGGCAGATTCATCATCCTTGCCAAGCTTCAAAACCAGCTCAGCCCTCCTGGTGTGGCCTGGCTATGTCGGTTACTATTAGTTTCAGTCAAGTCATCAAGGCTCCATGGTGCATTTTGATGAGTGAAAGAGATCATAAATATTCATACATTTCGTTGCTTCTGAGCAGCCCAGAGCTCAGGGTCCAGGAGGAAGCAGTGGAAAACCACAGGACTTGGAGTGGACAAATCCCCAACCTCACCACTTACCATTTTCATCACTTATGAAATGGAGAGCAGCCTCTGCCCTACTTCCAGATGTCAGGCTTTAGATGAATGATGGTGAGTTAAATGCTATAAATGTGCTTTGTAAAATATAAAGTCTGCACAAAGACTAGCTGGGGCCATAAACTGTGTAAGAGAAGGGAGTTGGAGAATGGGGTTAGTGGCATTAATAATACTAATTAGAGGCATTCACGACCAATCTTGACCACCTTCCCAATCTTAGCCAGGACTGACAACGTAGGGGAAATGTTAAGGACGTGGGCTTGGGGGTCAGAGCCTGGCTCTGATCTTTATCAGGCATAACTCTGCAAGCAAAGAGATTAATTTCTCTAATCTTCAGTTTTTTCACTGATTAAAAAATATTGATCTGGAAAGATTTCTTTTTAGTTAATGGTAAAGATGATATACAGTGATTAGCAAATAATAGGTATATAATGACTGATTTGGGAGGGAAAGATGCAGTCAGCAGCATTTCTCATATACACAGTGCTGAGAGTGCTTTAGTGAGTGCCAAAAGGAAGAAGAAATGTGAAAGCTCTGTTAGCAGAAACTTCCCTTTTGCAGCATAGATAAGAAGACCAAAATGAATAAAATTATTCTGATGAAAAGTATACTGATCAATCTCAAATGTAGTGATATCAAGCAAATAAAGCACAGAGTCAAGAGCCAGACAGCCTGAGTTCAAATTTCAGCTCTGCCACCTGCTAGATAGGTGAGTTTGGGCAAATTACTTAACCACTCTGTGCCTCTGTTTCCTCATCTTTAAATTGGAAATAGTAATAACTTTCTTAGAGAGTTGTTTCAATTATTGAATGATTTATACATATAAAGAGCTTAGAATGGTGTCTAACACTTAGTAAATGCTCTCTGTATTTGCTATCACAGCTACTCTGCTACTACTCTACCTATTTACATCTTTTGAAGACCTTGGACCTAAGAGGCACTCAATAGACATTTGTTGAAATGGTGTTTGAAGGAGGGAAGCTGAGGGCAGTTAGATGGTGGTATCTATTATAAAAGAGCTGGGGGAACCAGAGTGAGTGAGGAAAACATCCATGACTACGTTAGAGAGAAGCAGAATGTCTCTTCTTGCTCTCTAAGGTGGACGAGTAGCCATTCGTATTCAGAGAAATTAAATCCTGGTGTTGCCACTTGCTAGATCACTGCTTTGCCCACGTGGGAGCTGACAGTCCTTTCACAACCGAGCCTAGAACTGCTTGGAGGCTTATATAGGCTGCTACTGTGGGGAGGGGAGGACCTACTGGTGAGACCCCATAAAACTCACCCAACTTCAACCAGGGCAACTCCACTTTCACCTGCTTTATATATGGTGGTTTCATTGCTTTAAAAAGTTTTTTAAAAACCACTGCACTGGGTGAATCAAGGAAAGGGTATATGCAGCTACCATTTAGGATTTCTAGTTCAGCTGACACAAACCTATATTCTGGTATCATGCTATACTCTGGTAGGTCTGAGTGAAGTGGTGTGGGAATTACCCTCTGTCTTGAAAACCAAGCAAATGACATGCTTGTCTAAATATTTTTTTTTTCTGCCCTCTCCCCACGTTGTATTTCTTACTGTCCTTTTGTGTACCAGTTATGCTGTACATTTTCTTTTTATGTTTTTATGGCTGCTGGGGTTACTTTTAGAAGGATACCATAAGACAGCGGAGAAACTAATGCATCAAGAGACTTCAAGCAGAAAAATCCATCTGACCTGGTGACAGTTGGTAAGCATTAGAGAAAATCTCATTTACTTGAGAACCATAAGTTTGGCAATTTCATTTCGGCTTACTTTGCTGCCCTTCCCAAAGCTCTGGGTTCAGTCAGAGAGGGGAGGAAAAGCAGCTTCACTGAATTTGGTCAGAGAGAGGACTTTGAACCCCACAGCAAGGCTGTCCAGAGGAAAGGAACTGTAAGAAAAATACCTCATTTTTGTTGGTCCAAATCCGACTTCCCCACCCTGGATTCCTTTTTAATGAAAATTTTAAGCCAGGTCCCAGATATTCTTTTCCGGCTGATGGATGGGGAGGCTTGCTCTATAAGAAGGCACAAATTCTTTCTGCCTTTCTCTACTTCCAATTGCTTTATTGGGTGCTTTATCTCAACCCTTCCATTTGCTTTATGATGAAGCTTGCATTCCAGCTCATCTTGAAAAGGAATGTGCTCTCCCAGATGGACAGGGCCAAGGAAAGAATTTCTTTCTCAAGGGAGGAAGAGTGGAGTTTGTCAGTGATGCAAACCAGACAGGAAGGGAAGGAAGAACAGTGGTTATTCACAAAAGGATACTGAGGCAAGGAAAAGCGAGGCGACAGATTCCGTCAGCCAGGGGGGGTCATCTGCCTGCAATTCAGTGATCTTGTCTCTAATCAGAGGGCAGATAGGACCAGAGGTCCGTGCTCCGCTGTGCACTATTCTGTGCTTTGAAGGGCGTGACAGACACTCAGGCTTTCATCGGGCAGAGCGATAAAACCTTTCTCTTTGGATGACCTTTGACCTGGGTCTCTTCATAGTTTTAGTGTTCCACCTGGCCCAAATTTAACTCTCCCAAATAGGCCTGAGGAATGCTTCTACTCTTCTTAATCTGATCAGCCCAATTTAAGAACGCAAATTAGAACTAGAATGATTCACTTTCTCTGAGAAAGTCATTTTTAGCTTCGCTCTACTATTATATCACCACCTTTCTGGAGTATTTCATACCAATGTTTCCTATACAGGCCTTAAAAATAAAGAAGAATGAATTTCGTCTCAAAGAATCTCATATTTTGTAGTATCACTGGAACAACTTCTAATTTGGGGGTGGAGGGGGAAACCTTAAGAAATAACCCAGTTTTGTTTATTTTTGGCATGTGGTTTAAACCTCAGAATCAATTGATTATTGATTGTATAATTGTGCACTTCTAGGTACTTGGACCTATTTTAGTTATTCTGGTATGCCAAAAAGTTCCAATTCTCTTTGTTCACAAGAAGTTTAAAATCTACTTGGGAAAATGAAATAGACTCAAATAGCAATTAATGAGAAGACAATGTGATAATTATATTTTATACGATAAAATAAAGTACTCAAGAGTCAAGTGTAGAGAATGGAGCAGGGTAGAAGCAGGTGTTAATTGCATAGTGTAGGTTAAAAAGGCAAAATAGTAACAAGAGAGGACTGGTGTGCAGCTTTGCTAGGCGGCAGTTCACAGGCAGTGTTTAAAACATTTTGTTCTTGGTTTTACTGCCTGGCTCTGAGATTCTTGGTATCAGATCCTATTTAATTACCCTAATGTCTGGGATGAAAGAGAATGTACCAATACTTCTATAATGTGTTAGGCCGAATTTGAGGGTTCCTGGGAGTGTTAACCATGGGGAAAAGAGGTGCTAATTCAAGCTTTTACCAGGTAGCTTTTATCCCACTGCCTAAACTCATTCTTCTCTCTTAAAAATGTTTCCTAACTTTTCCTAAAATGTCTAACAATTTGCATGAAAACTAGTGACAGAGGGCTTTATTTTTTTATTTTTATTTTTTTAAAAGATTTATTTATTTTTTATTTATTTATCCCCCCCCCTTGCTGCTTGTGCTGCTGTGTCCATTCGCTGCGTGTCTTCTCTGTGTCTGCTTATCTCCCCCTTGCTGTGAGGTCTTGCTGCATCAGCCCACGGCGCTGCTCAGGCCGGCGTGCCCTCAGGACGCGAACCCGGGCCTCCCATATGGTAAATGGGGGCTCTATCCACTGAGCCACACCCACTTCCCTGACAGAGGGCTTTAAAATAGAGTAGACTTCATTATGTGATTTCATTTACCATCCACCATGTTACTACTTTAAGTGGCATAAAGCTGGACTCTTCATCTCAAGAGCTCAAAGCCCTAAGGTGTGTTAACATTTCCTTTTGAAGAATAAGGGTCCTTCTTTGTCTGTTTTATACTCCATTTATTGAGGAAGCTGAAGAAAACAAAGATAGCATCTGAGTGACATAGCTTAAGGAGACCTTTCTAGCTCCTCCAAAGATTACACATTAATTAAAGCCAAATGTTAAAAACTACCAGGGAATTATCTTTCATAATTGTCCTTTCTTAAGACTATATCTCATCTCAATCCCTTTGGCACCTATTCCAGTAGGGGCTTCTTGGTAAGCTTGAGTTTATCATAAAGGATCTAATGGTATTTCTGTAAATGTCACAATTAATCTTACGTTCCCAATTTTTGAAATGGATGGGAACAAATTTGCTTGAATGTTTTTTCCCCCCATCTGAAACTGTTAAGCCACATGCAGATTATTTGATGCACTATCAGAAACCACCAACGTTCTTTGTACCCACTATAAGAAAAACTGCTCTAGGTCCATTGAAGAAATGGATTGTACTGTCTGAAAAGACATCAGGATGGGGAGTTGGTGCTTTGCAGATGGAAGATGGCCTCAGGTATGGTTGGTTTCCCTAAAATTGGGCAAAGGGGCCAAGGTAGCTGCAATGTAAAATTCTAGAAATGGTAAATCTGGAACAGACTCTGTGTCTATGGAACTGGAAGTCAAGCACCGCAGACTTGGGGGTCCCAGCAAATATCCCCTTAGCTGAGCTTGGTGGGTGTGTGAAGGATTAATTGAAAGGCTTTAAACAGTATCAGTTATTTTGTATACCCTGAGAAGCCTGTGAAATAAGGGGGGAAAACTCTACCCCAAGTAGGTTATCCTCCATTTTCCTGGACAACCATAAGCCAGGGTTCTAGTAAGATCCAACAATGGCGATAAAGCCTTGATAGCCAGATGTCTCATCAACTGTGGTGAAGGATGTTGGAAACAGATTTAATTTGATTGGGAAAAATTAAGAGACATAAAGCCATTGCCTTCCAGAAGCTGTGAGGCAATTCAGATCTATTACAAGTCTCCAACAAAAGCACACTGAAAAAAAGGGGCCTAAAGAATGTGTTGGGATATGGATTTCTCTGATCCTGTTTGATCTGGCTTAATAGACAAACAGACTTTAACAAACAAAGATGCAAACCGACTAGGAATTACTAAGCAATGCTCCTATTTGGAAAAATGGAAAAAGAAGAATCTTAAGTAACATTTACTTGTTGACATTCATCACCATTTCTGCACAAAGGTAATATCAGTGACACTTGAAAACATCTCTGGAATTCTGGTAACTGAATACAGGGGTGTTTTAAAGACATTCAGAGGCCTTGGGCACTCTCACTTGTAGAACCCACACTTACATCATACCAAGCATTTTAAAATGAGCCAACAACCCACATTTAATAAAATGCACACAGAAATATAGGAGCTCAGTTGCAGTTACAGGTTACCAGCTTGCATTTTTAGAAATGAAAACATTGGTTTTAGTTTTGTGATGTTCTTTTTTGTATTTGCAACCAATCAACTTATTTTTCCAAGTCAGGTATCTTCACAGGCCCTTGGAAATCTTGAAGGCCCTAGGCAATTGTACCTATGGTGTATGATGGATTAGACGACCTGCTTAGATGAAGAGCTAGTGGTCAGTTGTACACTTTCTGTGGCAACTTACATCTCCCCCTGCTCCTCATAAAAACAGCAGAGTTTACAAGGTACGATGACCTCAAGCCAGTGTCAGAGTCTATCACTTAACATGGCACAACCCTTACCTCCCAGATGAACTGAAACTTATTTAATTTTAAAGAACAGAATGTGAACAATTTTATTCTCAAAGGTCCATAAGGAGGTTGAAAAGGTTTTATGATGATACAAATAAATTGAACTAGTGGCTATGTTTTCATGGCTTTCAAATATGAAGGCATTATTATTTGAGCAGACATTTTGTGAGAATATGAAATCTCCCCTTTTTAATTGGTAGGTTTGGGATAGTTTGAAATAAGGAATATTGGCAAGCACATGGAACACAGTGAGAGGAAAACTGAATTTTGTTTTACTTTTCTCACTAAGAGATGAGCTTCCCTGCATCTCTTGTTCCCCTCTAGGCCTCAGTTACTTCCCTTGTATAATGAATAGTTTGGAGTGGGGAAGTATTTCCTAAACTTTGGTCATTTACAAAACCCTTAAATGATTTTTGCCATATTCATATGATATTAGACCAATAATTTTTCAGCACTTCTCTTTATATCAATTCAATTCTTTACTTAAAAATGTATTTGAGAAAGCTTCTGCCTCCAGTAAAGATGGAATAACAGGGAACAAATTTAGCCTCCCACCTGAAACATAGAATCATGGACAAACTATAAGAAGCAACAGTTTTCAAGACATTGGAAACCAGGTAATGAAGGGCAGTGATACATGAAAGAGAGGAAACAAATGAGGTGAACTCTACAATTTCCCCAGCTTACTACCTAGAGAGAGTTTCCAGGTATGGAGTAAGGAGGGGGAACCTCAGCAGAGCCTGGCAGTCTCCCTGAGTTGAAGAAATGAGCTGGGACTCAAGGGAGGCCTAGGAGGCTGGTGTTCATGAAGCAGTGCACCAGAGAGGAAATAGCTGCACAGACAGAAAATTCTGGAAATCTGAAGAGCCTTTCCCTTGAGCTAAGTACTGATTAGTGCAAGCATGTGAGGAAACCACTCGAGGTGGGGGAGAGAACCATTTGAAAGTATTAGAACAATCACAGGGCTCACAAAGGTCTGGGAATAGCATCTGTTTCCACCAGCCCGACTTCATGATTCACAGAACATCAGATATTCAGAAGGCAATTGCCTCTGTAGTGAGTCAAAATTAGCCCTAGACAAAAACATGCTCTGGTCTCACCTAACAAAGTAAAAGTAAGACCTGAAAGGATCACTGTTTCCAAGTAACTTAACTACACCCTAGAACAAAGTTCAAGAATATTTGTTAGAATACCAAAATATCCAGCACCCAGTAAGATAAAAATCATAATTCATGGCATCCAGTCAAAAATTAGTAATCAGGCAAAGAAACATAATGGGAGAAAAATCAATAAAAACTAATCCAGTACTGACACAGTTATAGAATTTGTAGACACAGACATTAAATAGTTATTATAATTATATTCCATATGTTCAAAATGCTCAAGGAAAGACTAAAGATTTTAAGTGGAGAAGTGAAAAGGATTAAAATATGCAAATTAGGCTCCTAGAGATGAAAACTACAATGTCTGATGAGAAAACATGTTGGATGGGATTAATGGCAGATTAGACATTGAAAAGAAATGAAATGAACTTGAAGACAAAGAAATAGAAACTATCCAAAATGAAACATAGAGAAAGAAAACAAATTTTTGAAGAATGAACAGAGTGTCAGTGAGTTGTGGGATAACATCAAGCAGCCTAATAAATGTGTATTCATAGTCCCCAGGATATGGGGAGGGGTGTATGTGGGGTGTGGGAACAGAAAAGAATATTTGAAGAGATAATAGCTGAAAAATCACCAAATTTCATGAAAGCTATAAGGACACAGATGTAAGAAGCTCAAAATATCCAAAGCACAAGAAACCTGAATAAAACTACACCAAGGCACATCATAATCAATATGCTCAAAAGCCAGTGATAGACTTTAGAAACAGTTAGAGAATAAAGACATATTACATACAGAGGAATAAAGATAAGGATGACAACAGATTTCTCATGGGAAACAATGCAAGAAAGTAGGCAGTGGAAAAATATCTTTAAAATATTAAAAGAAAAAACAAACTGTCCACCTAGAATTCTACACCTGACAAAAATAACTTTCAAAAACAAAGGCAAAATAAAAGCTTCTTTCTCCAGACATAAAAAAAGTGGAAAGAACTCATCACCAGCAGACCCACACTACAAAAAATGTTAAAGGAAGTCTTTTAGATAGCAGGAAAATAATATTAGGTAAAACTGTGGATCTATGCCAAGGAATGAAGAGTACCACAAATAGTAACCACATGGGTAAATATATGATTACTTTCTTGTTACTTAAATATCTTTAACAAATTAATTACTATTTAAACAAATTAACAATAAAGTAGAGTGGGGTTTTTAGCACAGGAAGAAGTAAAATGCATGACAAAGTAGCAGAAAGGCTGGGAGGGAGGAAATGAAACTATGCTATTGTCAAAGTTCTTTACATGAAGTGGTATTATGTCAATTCAAAATAGACTAAGTTAAAGATGTATACTCTAAACCCTAAAGCAACCTCTCAAAAAGAAACAAAAGAACGTGTTATATCCAAATAAGTGAACAGAGGAGATAAAATGGGATCATAAAAAATATTCAATCCAAAAGAAGTCAGAAAAAGAGGAAAAGGAAGAACAAGGGACAAATAAACATAGCTAGATGGAAGATATAAACCTAACCATATTCATAATCTCACCTTACATGAAAATAAACCAAACTCTCCAATTTAAAGGCAGAGGTTATCAGATTGGATTAAAAAAAAACTATGTGCTGTCCATAAGAAAACCATTTTAAAGATAAAGACACAAATAAGTTAAAAATAAAAGGAAAGACATACCATGATAACATTAATCAAAAGAAAGCTGGACTGACTAAGTAATATTGAAGTAATATCAGAACAAAAAATATTAACAGGGATTTAAAAAAGCCCATTTCATAATGATAAAAGGGTAAATTCAACAAGAGAATGTAACAATCCTGAACATTTATACACTGTGGTAGGTTGAATTATGTACCCCAACAAAAACATGTTCTTAATCTTCATTGGTATCCCTGTGGGTCTGAATCCATTATAAATAGGATCACATGAAGATGTTATTTTTGGTTAAGGTGTAGTGAACTGAACCAGAGTGGGCCTTAATCTGGATTTATGGAGGTCTTATAAAGAAAAGCCAGAAGTATAGAAGCCAACAAGGGGAGGACATTACTATTTGATGAAAGGAAAGCCAAGAAATCCCAAGGATTGAGGAAGCCAGCACCAGGATATCATATACTCTCTGGAGAAAGCAACCCTTGCCAATAACTCGATTTTGCACTTCTTCTAGCCTCAAAACCATGAACCAAAAAATTCCCATTGTTTAAGCTAACCCATTGTGTGGTACTTGTCATAGCAGCCTGGAAAACTATTGTACCTAATAGCAGGGTTTCAAAATATATAAAGCCAAAAGAAAAAAGAAAAAAGAAACCAAACAGAAAAAACAAAACAACAAATATATATTTATATATGTATATGTATATGTATATATAAAGACAAAACTCATAGAACTGCAAGGAGAAGTAGACAAGTCCACAATTATAGTTGAAGATTTCTCTACCCTTCTCTCAATGACTGATAGATCAAGTAGGCAGAAAATCAGCAAATATACTTGAGCAACACTCTCAACCAGCCTGACCTGACTGACATTTAGAGAACATTCCACCCATGTACAGCAGAATACATATTCTTTTCAATTGCACACAGAACATCTGCCAAGAGAGACCACATTCTGGGCCATAAAACAGGTCTCAATAAGTTAAAAAGGATTCATGTCATGCACAGTGTGCTCTCTGACCACAAAGGAATTAAAATAGAAATCAATAATAGAAAGATATCTGGAAAATCTCCAAATATTTTTAAACTAAATAAGATGCTTCTACATTACCCATGGGTCAAAAAGAAGTCAAAGAAAATTAGAAAGTACTTTGATCTGAATGAAAATGAAAATGAAAAAAAGAAAAAAAAATTAAAAAATAAAAATGAAAATGAAAACAAAACATATCAGAATCTGTAGGATGCTACTGAAGTAGTACTTAGGAGGAAATTTTTAGCATTAAACCCCTAAATTAGAATAGAAGAAAAGTCTCAAACCAATGAATCCACCTTAAGAAACTAGAAAAAAAAAATAAAAAAATAAAAAAGAAGCAAGAATTAAGCCCATAATAAGCAGAAGAAAGGGTTGGGCTTATTCTGGAAATTGACTGTGTGACCTGGGAAAGTTTTGTTCTCCATGGTCCTGCCTAATTTCCTCACTTGGAAAATGAGGGTTGTAAGTAACATCAGTGTTCCCCAAATGCTGGGTCTGTTGCTTAAGAATCACTGGGGATAACTGTTAGAACCACTGATTTCTAGCCCTGCACCGGATCTCAAAACCAGAATTTCTGGGTGGGCGAGAGAACCTGTGCTTTTAAGCACAGAAGTGATAGGACCGTCTTAAGAATGGTGGAACCAGTACCCTCCTCCTTGGCAGCCTTGTTCAGTGCCAACTTCTGGCAAGGCTAGACCCTGGGCAGTAGGGCTCCCAGCTCCAGCACGATCCTGCCCCTTTGGAACTCAAGGAGCCAGGCCATCAGGGGGACCATAAGGTCCTGGACAATGAGGATAGATATTAGCAATGACCATGATGGGCTAGACATAGAGATCCTCCATTCCACTCATGGTGTTATATAAACCTCCCAGCTTTATCGTGCCTTCCTAGGAAGGTGATGGAGTCTGTGATCAAGGTTGGATCCCCAGCCCTTCTAGAATGTGGGAACTCAGAATTGATTTAATTTGATCTGTTTCATTTCTGCATATTTCTGTTTCACTGTTTATTTCTTTAATGCATGAATGTCTTTATTTAACTCTTTAATCAATCTCAACAAATTTACTCTGACATCTTCACTCTATTCTCTAAAATGAATTTCATTTGCTGTGACTTACTCTTCCAGTTTTTGTTTGTTTGTTTGTTTGTTGATTGTCCTTCCAGACATTGGGCTTCTTCATGTCTTTTGGAATTTTGTTTTGCAGGCACATTTTAAGCATCCCCTCCAAATTTTCCTCCTCTCTAACTGCGTGGTAGTTTTCTCTACCTGGCCTAGCCCTCCTACTCCTGAACCAGAACCAGGTTTGACAATTGAGTTTGGGATGTACTTTCCCTAGAGGACATTGAGGGAAATGGCAGGTCCACTTACAGAGGTTGTAGGCAGCTCAACTTCCCTGAGTGAACTTCATGCCTGAAGCCATAGCCCCGGTAGAGTCCAAGTGCCCTGTCTGTCTCTGGCATCTGCTGCAGGTCTCACTAACATTTAGGACTCCTTGTCCTATAGCGGCCAAACTCCCAGGCTCCACTGCCAACCTCCGGAGTCCAGACAAACCACTGATTTATGTTTTCCTTCTGTTTCTGTTCCATGGAGATGTTTACCTTGTACCAGAGCCTTCTTCCTTTTCCTTCTTTCTTTCATTTTCTTGTTTTGTCTATCATTGCTATATGTTCAGAGCAGAAAGGTGAACTCATTGCCTCAAGTTCATTATAAAAGTCCGAATTTAAGTCATTTGAAAATGGTAGCTAAATGATACTTTTTCCAAGCCCAAGCCTGGAGTAAGAGTCACATCCTCTAGAATAATATAAGAAATCTTTCTGGAAGACACCCGTGGCTGATTCCTATTTATTCCTCCACTCACAGAGTCTGAGAAATTATTAATACTTGAGGTATATTATACAAGTCAGTACTTGTCGATTTGTTAAAAATGTTATGTGTGTGCATGCCGTATTCTCCAGATAATGTGCTAACAGCTTAAAAGCAGGGACCACGGTTTAGGATTAAAGTATTCCCCAAATGACATATTCAGTGGTGGCCACACACAGTAAGCCTCAATAAACATCAATTATAAGATTGATTTACTCCGAGCATCTTAAGTTTCCTTGGTTACTCAGGAAGCACATTATGATGCTTAATAAAAATATTTATATATCCCAATGTAATGTTGAAGTACAAAAATGTATGGCTATAGCAATAGGTAAATATGTACATATTTGACATTTTCAGGTGGTTTTTTTTCTTGTTACTTGCTTTTAGAGTTAGTGCCCACTGACCTCTCAACTAGGAAAACATCATACAGCTATCTACTATCCATTTCCCACTGATATGGAGAGGGGAAAATTCCCCGTGAAAGGGGCTGCCAGCTGGCCGCTGGGAAGCCAGCTAACTGTGACCAGACAGACTGAGTACCTTCTTTCTGGAAGCAGGTGTTAACCCACCCCAGCTATTTAAGAGCCTGCAGGGCCTCTACTTTTGGGAGGAAAAAAAAAAAGGCAGCGTGTGTGAGGTCCCTTCTACTCTCCCACAGAACCATTTGTTACTGGGGATACACCCCCTCTAGGAATCTTTCAATGCTCTCTAAAATGTGGGCATGCACAATGCACCTGACCTTGTTCAAAGACAGGGGCTGCACTGCCCCAGGCAAAGAGTGAAGAAATACAGAACATTGCATTTTTTTCTAGCCTTTTTTTACTCTGTCGACCAAAATGCTTATTAGTTCTCCCTTCTTTTCTTTTCACTCCAGTAAATTAACTAATGCATGTCATCAGTTGTTAATGATTTGGCAATAAGAATCTTCTCTTTGATAAGATGCAGCCCAGTGGGGAAAAATGCAATACTCTGTATCCTCTACGTTTTAGATCATTTATTTGCCTTTGAGAAGAATGTTCTTTGTGCCCCTCATTGATTCAGGAATGGACTTTGTGTGAAGCATGTTTTATCCTGTAGAAAGGCGCTTTGGAGGGTGGCGTTTACTCAAAGGGAACAGATGGCTAAAGGGTGTTCTCACCGTGGTGGGGGTGGCTGGTGACAAGGTGTGACATCTGAAGAAGAAATAGTCCAGCCCTTTAGCTGCCCAGAGGGCTCACTCTCAAAACAATTGGAGAAATCTGAACCATGTGCAAAACCAGTTATTGAAAGGCTATTTACTGAGAACTCTATTTGCCCGAAGGTACCTGCATTTTAATTATAAAATGGGGAAAGGGATTTGAAATCTGTGTGATGCCACCAGTCCCACTAAACTCTCACACACATGTGCAATTGCTGGCTTAGAGTGGCAAAGCCTGTAATTAAAGGAATCCACCAAAAGACATGTGTGTCCATGCATCTGTGTTAGAAAATGGGGGATTCTTAACAAAAGCGTAATTTGCTAAGTGATTGAAAGGCTATCCTTTTACTCTAGGTTACCTTTCAAGTTTCAGTTTAGGCTTACAAAGACAAACTAGATAGCGAGATGGCTTTCTTAAATCCCTGTGAAATGGACTTAAACTGATTGGCAGATTTCAAAAACGTGTGAGTTGGGCATAGAGTGCTTGGAAAATGCTTTAGTGTTTTATTTTTCAAGTGCGTACTCAAAGGTGAAATATATTAATGCACACGAGTGTATGCATAGAAAAGAGTTACTGCTGAGGCTGTCTGCCAGCAGAATTAGATTCAGGAATGACCCAAAAGGCCAGTGCTGTCTTGACTTGAGAACACAAGAGGCTTGGAAGAGTTCAGTGCAGCTCACTCCTAGTCCCCTATGTTGGCCGTAGCCTGCCTACCAGGCTTCTGGAATCTGAAGAGGGAGAAAGGCCTGGGATCTCAGCTTCATTATAAAGACTCTCAGGTAACCCCTTGTCTTCAACACGGCAGCCTTCTCTTTTCTTCCAGTTCTGCAGAGAAGCTAGGTGATAAATATTGGGAGGAGGGGGTAGGGAGGGCGGAGAAGGCTTTACCATATTGTTCTCTCTAGGTTTGTATATGTATGAAAATTTTTATAACAAAGCTAAATTAATATATATCTTTAGAGAAATAAGAAATATTGTATACAGATAACAAGAACAGGGCATCATTAAAAGGATTGGAAAATAAAATAGAAAAAATTTCCCTGAAAGTAGAACAAAGAAAGAGATGGAAAATAGGAGAGAAGAGATAAGAAAATTAAGGGTTAGATTTAGAAGGTCCAACCTCTAGCGGGCATACCATAAAGAA
>JAQZBX010056254.1:0-18228 GCA_029593785.1 Cabassous unicinctus
GAAAGGAGTTTAAAAAAGCGTAGTGGCAGTCAGACTGATATAAAG
The DNA here is from genome assembly GCA_029593785.1 of Cabassous unicinctus. Lineage (NCBI taxonomy): Eukaryota > Metazoa > Chordata > Mammalia > Cingulata > Chlamyphoridae > Cabassous > Cabassous unicinctus. Next base: position 46 of record JAQZBX010056254.1, read on the forward strand.
ACCTGTTGACTTCAAACACAGAGGAAAGGAAATTCTGTCTCCTGGGAAACAGAGGGTAAAATCAAACTCCTATAAACAGGGTAACTCCAAAACAACTAACAAACAAAATCCCAGGATAAGAAAGAGACCCAGAAATGAATAGAAAGCTCTAAACACTGTATTCACATTGGGCAGACCTTCCTGATAGGAGGGCAGAAGCTCAAGAAAATCTCTGCCTTATTACGGGTGGATTACAAAACCAAGAAAGAGAAATCCCAGGGAGTAAATCCCAGAGATAACATTTTAAAACATTAAAAATATACAGTGTGCAACAAAATAGTTAAAGGCAAAGAGGAAATTATAGTCCATTCAATGGAAGGTGTATTAGGGTTTTCCAGGGAAACAAAACTGCCTGGAGATATCTGTAAATAGCATGAGATTTTATAAAATTCTCTCATATGACCATGGGATGCACAAGTCCAAACAGCACAAAGCAGGCTGCAAACCAGGGGCTCCAATGAAGATCTTTGATGATTTCCAAGGAGACACTGGTTTTCTGAGGTAGAGATGGAAATTCTCTCACAAATGCTGAAATCAGTTCCCCTTTTAAGACCTTCAACTGATTGGATAAGAAAACAGTTATCGCCAATGACAATCTCCTTAGTTAATTGCATATGTAATCAGCCATCTATGCAATCAACTTTCTGATGATTAAAGTCCATGAAATGTCCTTGTATTACAATTAGATCAGTGCTTGCTTGACCAGATGTAGCTGCTGGGCAGTTTGATTTAATTATGAATTCCAAATATATATATTGGATTATGCTGGTAAACTGATCTGTTCATCTGGGCATGATAATGTTATAATTAGGGTGTTGACTGGGCCACATCAGTAGGGTGTTGAGCACCACCTCTTAGTGGGTGGGGAATAAAATATAAAAGGCATCACAAAGAACAAAGTTGCAGAAGTTTTGAGTAGTAGTTTTGATGTTGGAGTTTTGATGTTGGAGTTTTGATGTTGGACAGAAGGCCCCAGGAGAAGAGAAATGAGTCATTTGCCTGATAGTGTACAGCTGACCTTGTGGTGGAAACAGAGGAGCTAAGCTCAGAGAGAAACTAAGCCCCAGGAAGAGAGGAACCCAAGAAGCCTGAACCTAGGAAAATATCAGCAGCTATCTTGCTCCAACACGTGGCAATGGGCTTTGGTGAAGGAAGAAACTTATGCTTTGTGGCCTGGTAACTGTGGACTTCTACCCCAAATAAATATCCTTTATAAAGACCAACCCATTTCTGGTATTTTGCATTAGCACCCCTTTGGCTGACTAATACTGAATTTGGTACCAAGGAGTTGGGAAGTGCTTTTGCAATTACCAAAATATTGGAAAGGTTTTATAAATGGGTAAGGGGTATTTTTTGGAGGAATTGTGAAATGCTTCATGGAAAAGGCCTAGATCACCTTGAAGAAACTGTTGATAGCAGTATGGATGGTAAAGAGACTTTTTATGATGCCTTAGAAGTAAATGATGAAACTATTATTGGAAACTGGAGGAAAGGCAATCCATGTTTTAAAGTTGCAGAAAACTTAGAAAGATTAACTCCTGGTGCTACATGGAAGACAGAATTTGAAAATGGCAAACTGGTGCATTTACCTGAAAAATGTTCTTAAATAAACTCAGAGAATGTGGCTTGGCTTCTTCTTGCAGCTTACAGCAAAATACTACATGAGTGAAATACACTAAGGACAGAACTTTTGGGCACAAAGAAAACAGATACTGATTCTGGAACTTCCAAGTTTCTGAAAATCAAGTTTCCAGATGAAAGTGCCCCATTTGAAGAATTAGCTAAACCTGGAACTTGTAAATCAGAATTGAAGATGCAGTTATGTCAGAAAGATTTGTGGAAAGTCTTATTGTCTGATGGCTTGCATCCCTGCTTCTTGAATGCTAAACCAACAAAGTTTTTGAGAGCACTGTATGAACAAAACCACTGTTTACTTGGACTAAAAAGGACATGGAAAGGAGACACTGAAGAAGAAACAGGTTTAAGGAAAAAATCATGGAAGCTGAGATTAGGAATTAAGACATCACCTTGGGCCAAGACAGTCCCACCCATGTGCACAGAAAGGGTGAGTTTGCCCCAGCAGTTGAAGAAGGTTGATGTTCCCACCCAAAGTTAAACAAGAGTTTTGCTGCCCCAGGGTACAGGGAGGATGGAGCACAGTCCTCAAAGAATAAGGCAGTTAAGGTCAGCCCCCCATTGTTCTGAGAGGGGTGCTCCTGTCCCCCTGGGTTAGAGAAGGCCAGCTGGTCAACCCATTGCTCTGAAAGAGTTGAATCTGTATGCGAAAGGTTAGGGGGAATGTTTTCTTCACCTCACTGTACTAAGGGGGCTAAAACTCTAACCCAAAGATTGGTTAAGGTGTGGCAAACACCCCAACACTCTTGGAGGTTGAGGTGTGGAGCTTGGTCAACCCTCAGATTCTTAATGAGGGTGGAACCAAGAAAATGGTCATTGGGCAAGCCTATGGAAAGGGTGGGTCCCAATGTGGCCCCAAGGAAAAGAAATCATCATCTTAAGAATGACTCTCAGACTTTGAAATCGAATGGAGGATGCCCTGCAAGATTCCTGAACTGTAGAGGAACTATGAATCATGTTTAACATCCCAATTTCTCCTTATGAAAATGAAAATGTTTATCCTTTGTCTTTCCATTTGGATATTGGGAGCAGTTAAATGGTTTTGTAAGTTTCAGAGGTCTACAGCAGATGGGATTTTGCCTGAAGACAAACTGTATTTCTTTAAACTGATTATGATATGATATTGTACTTGCATTGTTACTGATTAAAGGGTTTTTGAATATTGAAAAGTATTTTTGGAATTCAGAGGGTGGAGTGAAGCCATTGGGCAGTTTGATATAATTATGAATTCCAAAAATATATATTGGATTATGGTTGTAAACTGATCTGTTCATCTGGGCATAATTAAGTTATGATTAGGGCATTGACTGGGAAACATCAGAAGGGTGTTGAGCCCCACCCCTTGGTGGGTGGGGAATAAAATATAAAAGACATCACAAAGAACAGTGTTGCCATAGTTTTGAGTAGCAGTTTTGATGTTGGAGTTTTGATGTTGGAGAGAAGGCCCCAGGAGAAGAGAAGTGAGCCCTTCACCTGATAGTCTTCAGGTGACCTTGTGGTGGAAACAGAGGAGCTAAGCTCAGAGAGAAAGCCATGGGAAGGGAGGAACCTAAGAAGCCTGAACCCTGGCAAACATCAGAAGCTGTCTTGCTGCAAGACGTGGCAATGGAACTTGGTGAGGGAAGAAACTTTTGCTTTATGGCATGGTAACTGTGGATTTCTACCGCAAATGAATACCTTTTATAAAGGCCAACCCATTTCTGGTATTTTGCATTAGCACCCCTCTGGCTGACTAATACACCAGACAACTGGGTACCATTACCTGGCTGAGTTGACACATTAGCCTATACATCACAATCCACCCTTTGTCAACTTCTCATCCATACACATCACCTTAAACCACACTTGGTCTCTAAATAAATACAATAACAGGTATACACATATATATGTGCATCTACATATTTCCATCTAACAACATTCAATTGTCCTGTGTACAACTGAAAACACCCTAATCACTCTCAGAATAAGCTGCAAGTCCTTGGGTAACATTCCTTCTTTAACTCGGCATCTTTAAATACAAGGATATGAAACTAATACATATACAGACATACTCATAACAAAAAAGGAAGAAATATTTGTGAACATTAGAGTCTTCATTTCTGTAACTGGTCATGTGGTCAAAGTTTTTATTTATCTCTGCCTTCTTCAACTACCATTTCCATGTACCTTTTACACTCAGCAAGCACCTCAGTTGTTTGGTCCTTTGCCAGGTGGGGTGATGAAACATTCATACCTGAATATTCTGAGCCGTTGTTAGTCTTGTTCAGATTCAGTTATTGCAGTTTTCCATTGACTTTAATCACAGGGCATGGTAGTAGTAAGAGATACCCTAAGGGATCTCCCATATTCCAAGCAAATATGTCTTTACCTCATTGTGTAGGTGCAGTCCTATTTCCCCTTGATAGTCAGGATCAATCACCCCAGCCATTACAGTAATTCTCTTTTTTGCTTGTTGATTAAGAGACATGAGGAGCCCAAAGTGGCCAGGTGTCAGTCTTAAATTACAGTTCAATCGAATCATTGTTTATAGTGGAAACCCTCCTTTTGGAACTAAGACCTTTGGCCAGGAGAGCTTAAGATTTCAGGGACAGGAAGCAAAAATTTTCCTAGTGGATCACTAGGAGTAAAAGTGAGTGGTGCCATTCCCATTTCCACCACTTGATTCCTAGATCCATGAATCCTGGCTAAGGGAGAAACAGAACCATAGACTGAATGCTGATTTAGAGCATACACAGCCTCCTTGAGAGCAACTGTTGCCACTTGGTGCCATAATTGAGTCTTCTAAAGTCCATTCTACCATTCTATCAATCCAGATGCTTCAGTGTGATGGGGAACATTATAAGAACAGTTAATTCTGTAAGCATGTCCCCATTCACATGCAGCATTTGTTGTGAAGTGGGTTTCTAGATCAGAAGCAAAGCTGTGTGGAATGCCATGGCAGTAGATGAGACATTCAGTAAATTCACCCGATGGTAGTTTGGGAAGAAGCATTGTGGGCAGGGAAGGCAAACTCATATCTGAAGTATGTGTCTATTCCAGTTAGAACAAAGTGCTGTCCCTTCTGTGATGGAAGTGATCCAATATAATCAACTTGACACCAGGTAGCAGGCTGATCACCTTGGGAAATGGTACCATATTGGGGACCAAGTGTGGGTCTCTGCTGCTGGCAGATTGGGTACTCAGCAGTGGCTGTACCCAAGTCAGACTTGGTGAGGAGAAGTCCATGATGCTGAGCCCATGCATTACCTTTATCCTTACCACCATGGCCACTTTGTTCCTGAAACCTTTGGGCAAAGACAGTAATGGCTAGGGAAAGAAGATGAGTAGTAGCCACATACTGGGTTATATTCTCTTCTTAATTATTAAAATCTTCCTCTGATGAAGTCATCCTCTGGTGAGTGCTCAAGTAAGACACAAATATTTTCATGTTTTTTGCCAAACTCTTTCCCAGACCTTTGTCACTAATTTTCCAATCATGTTCCTTCCATGTCCTGGAGCATCCAGCCAAACCATTGGCAACAGTCCAGGAATCAGTGTACAAATTCACTTCCAGCCATTTCTCCTTACAAGCAAAATGATCAACCAGGTGCATTGCTCAAAGTTCTACCCACTGGGAGGATTTTCCCTCACTACTGTCCTTCAGAGATATCCCAGAATGGGGCTGCAATGCCACAGTTGTCCACTTTCAAGAGGTACATGAATATTGTGCAGAATCATCTTTAAACCAGGCCCAAGTTTGCTCTTTCTCAGTCAAGTGATTGTAAGGCACTCCCCAAGAGGCCATAGCTGTGGGCTAGGTAATGTGGCAAGAGTGGTGACCAGAGACATTTGGGCCACATTTACATGTAACTTACTTGTACCTTCAGGAGCTACTCAAGCTCTATCTTGTATCTACCACTTCCACTTTTATATGGAGTTCTACTGTGCACAGCCAACTTTATGGATTAGTGGATCAGACAATACTCAGCTCATGATAGGCAACTCAGGTAACTTGATGGTCCTTGGTTAAGCATTCAGTCTCTACTAAGGCCCAGTGGCAGGCAAGAAACTCTTTCTCAAATGGAGAGTAGTTCTCTGCAGAGAATGGCAAAGGCTTTGCTCCAAAATTGTAAGCATTAGCATTGAAATTTTTCTGTAGAGTTCTGCCAAAGTCTCCAAATGACATCTCTATTTGCCACTGACACTTCCAGCACCATTGGATCATATAGATCAAGTGAAAGTGCATCTTGCACAGCATCCTGGATCTGTCACAGAGCCTCCTAATTTTCTGTTCCCCACTCAAAACTAACACCCTTTTGGGTCAATCAGTAAATGGACCAAAGTAGCACACCCAAATGAGGAATATGTTGTCCCCAAAATCTAAAGAGACCAATCAAACATTGTGCCTCTTTTTTGGTCATAGGTGGGACCAGATGCAACAGCTTATTCTTCACTTTAGAAGAGATATCTCGATATACCCCATACAAATGGACACCTAGAAATTTCACTGAGATGGAAGTCCCCTGTATTTTTGTTGGACTTATTTCCCATCTTCTCTCATGTAAATGCCTTACCAATAAGTCTAGAGTATTTGCTACTTCTTGCTTGAGTTCAGTTAAAGGCCATGGCAACTGATAGAAAGCAGGCTGCCTTGGTAGGTAGGAGACAGGCATCTCTAGTCCCAAGGCACTGAGATAAGATCTGGTAGGAGCCTGGTGTATAAACATTCTGTGCATCAAAAAGAGTGTCTGGTATATGTCAGACAATGATTAACAAGGTCCGTTATGTGCAGGAATGTAAAATGTTATTAACCTAAAAATGTGCTGAATTTAGTAAAGTGTAAACCATCACATATCTATTACCCCTGAACATACACACGTATATTTTCTTTGTCCTAAAGCTAAATAAAAGCCACGATGTTTCATGCAGCAGACTCTCCTCCCCTTGGATGGAGGGTTCCCTTACTCTGGTTATTTCTTTCTCATCTTTTCTCATCCATCGCACCATTTTCACAGACCTAGTTCCAGAACATCAACATTTGGCACCTGAACAGGGACCTCAAAATGCAATTTTTCTTTTAGTCAGTGTGCAGTGGACCAAGGAGCTCCTGATGAGCAGTTTAAAAAAAAAAAAAAAGGTAAGTTACATCCTTGGGTTCATCAGGGAAATGGGGAATCAGCAGTAAACACTCTAGAGTGTTTAAAACTTTATTAAAAAGCACCAGTGTAACTATTAAATCCTCAGCTTTTGAGGAACATTTTTCTTTTGTACAGAAACATTGTTATTGGTTTCAGCTGCAAAGGCAGGATATTTTAAATCTGAAACAATGGAAGTTAGTCATGAAAGCTTTAAAAAGGGTTTATGAAAGGGGAAAGATAATTCCCATACATGTATGGTCTTTGTGTAGTCTTATTTCTGTTGCTCTTGAACCATTACAATCAGATGAAAATGAAGATAATAAACAGGATACTGCTATTGCTGGAGTGATAGAAGAAAGAACTGATGTTGATTTTAATGAAAAAATATATGAAAAAATTCATGAACAGCCAAAAACAGATAAACTGATGCCTAATAAAAGGGAAGAAATGAAAGAAGGGAGTTTATGGAACTTTTCCAGTGGTCGCTATGCCCTCCACACCAAAAGATTGCTGAGCCAAAACTAGTGTGAGAGCTCCATCTAGTGGCAATAATAGATCAATACCAAGTCGTGTGTGTCCAACATGCCAGAAAGGGTTACACTGTACCAATGAATGCCGTTCTAGATATCATAAGAAGGGCAGTCTCATTAATAAGTCAGGAAACTTATGGGGAAGAAACTTAGTATACCAATGGTCAGCTTATTTAAATATTCCTCATGTTTCAGATACAGCTAAACATCTTAATACTCTGGCCCTTAAGCCTCTTCAAACAGAATCTAGTAAGCCCTCCAAAAACGCAGAGGTGGAGAATTCTGTCTCTGATCAGTTTGAGGCTGATTTACCTCTGTATGACAAGGAATGTTCTGAAAGTGACCATCCAGATCCTCCTACAGAGGCTTCTGCTGCCATGACTACCACAAGGTGTCCCTATAGCACCCTTCAAGCTGTTAATAGCTCTTCAGGTCCAGCTGTTGATGTTAACCCTTCAGTTCCAGCTGCAGATATTGATTTGCCCTTTAGGCTTTCCTTAATCCATCATTTGCTGCAGCATTTAACCCTCAGTCAATTTCCCTAAACCTCTTTTATGAGACATCTTTAGATCCTCCTAAAGCAAGTGTGAAAATTAATTTACCACAGACCTCACTCATGAAAAGCATAGCACAAGCAAGTAAGGCAGGTGATCCTGAAGCTTTGCAGCTGCTTTCAAGTCACAAAACCTGTTTTATCTGTGGAAAGCCAGGTCATTATCAAAAGGATTGTTAAAATCAGCCCTCTCCAACAGCACCACCTGTTTGAAATTCACAATGGATTAATGTTAATTTCACCCCCACAAATTCTCAGCAAACTTATGCGTGGCCACCTAGTGAAGTGCCAGCCTGGACTTTGCTACTACCAAATAATTAATACTTAAAAAAACAAAAATAAAGTCTGTCTAGCCAATTCAAGAGCAAAAGAGATTATTCAAAAAATTTAGTAAGATTAATATTAGAATGATCTAACATTAGTTGCAGGGGCATCACTATTCTGCCAAAGAATTAAAAAAGATAAGGAAAACATTCCAGCAGCAACTTTGTAAACATCCTGTTGCCTACATAATGATAAGTTTGTGGGATGATAGAAGCTAATAAAATTAAACCACTGGAAAAGTAAGAAAACTTATCAATATGGTTTCCAGAAAAATTCTCAAAAGCAGTAAAATAAAAGATGTATGTTTCTATTGATATGTTGTAACTTGTTTTGTGTATGTTAGTTCAGTGTCAGTGTATATTTTGATTCCTTCAGTTGGTAATATTAAATTGATAACTGAAAATTATTATAAGAGCTCTATTCAAATGGTCAAAGTTAAATAAGCACTTATACTAATAAATAAATAGGGGTATTAATTTAAAATAATAAAAATAGTTATAAACAAATTAAATTATTATTCTAACAAGTTTGTTTAATGGTAATTGTATGTTGTCAGAAGTTTGTTTGGAAACAGTTTCCAAAATCGCTGTGGTAACTTTAGTATGGAAGGTATACAGAATGTGCTTTTATTATTAAAGAAAAGAAAGTAATTTTATCCTAAGACAAAATACTAGTTATTAAAACAAAGTTAAAGTTTTATTCTTTCTCAAAGTCTGTCATTAATCTGTTTTAGTAAAAGTTTACACAGATTTTCTCCTGAATAGTCAGTATGCAAAAAAGAAAGAGTGTTTTATCAAAGTAGCTTCTTATACTTTAACCTTATCGTTTCCTTGAAGAAACAAGTTTTATCATTTTTAAAAGAAAATAATGTTTAAACCTGCTTTCTCAAAAGGTAGGTTTTTATTTCAAACTGTTACAAATGATTTGGTCTTTTACCTAGAAAAAGTTAAAATACTAAAAATAGTTAAGTTCATGTGATATATTATAAATTGAATGAAGTATTTTACTGTTGTACAATTAAAAGACATTTTCTAATCTTATTACAATTAAAGTTATATGAATAAAAAGTTCATATGAATATTTTAAAAGTTTATAAAATTCCTGAAAATTTAATAATGTTTCAGTATAATATTAAATAAAAGTATAATTTTATTAATCTTAATTTTAATTATTTTAAAATATTATAATAATATGTGTCACAAAAACTACCTCTCCAACTAAAAATCAAAAGACAGATGCTTTCACTTGAGTTTATCTGATTTACCCCACCTCTGCTAATAAAACAAAGAAACAAACAAATAAGTCTAGAACTACAGAAAGAAAGCAGCGATTAGGGGCTGCCAGGGGTAGAGCATAACAGCAAATTTTAGCAAATTAAAATAACACCACTGCAATATGCAACAGTCCCAAATATTACCAGTTTGTTACAAAAGGTTAATCTTCTTAAACAAGTCAAGCCAGCCCACATTCCTCTTTCTGTAAAATAGCCAACAATAAATTAAGTTTATATTCAGCATTGTGAGCTACAGCCCCAATTCTAATTATAATGTTAACAACAAAACCAACACAGGTATTAAGATTACAAGTTAATGTACTGCCCCACAGCCCAAATAAAAAAATAATAATTTGTTTTTACCTATGCCACAAACTAAACAAAATAAAGAAATTGAGGTCATTCTAATCATGCTACTAAAACCCTTAAACACATAAAAAATAAAAGTTTATTCACTGGATATCTGCTGGTTAAAAGTCTTATTAATTTATGTTGTTACATAATCTACTATAGTTATGAATTATGTATAAAATACTTAAATACTCATCAAAACTTTCATGCACTACATTGCACACTTAAGTAATTTAACAACTTGTATGTTACACATAATATATTTTATTATATGACATGTAAATCTTAACATTTTTCATATTTCAGGAAAAATAATGGAAACTAAAATAGTAAGCACATCAAGGATGTGTGTAACAAATTAAAAGAGATAAAGTATGTTTCAAAAGTGTTGTATTCCTCCTTGGAGAAGCTGACCACTTTCCCAGGGACTGATGCATAAAACTTAAAATATATTGTCCAAGGAGTGTTGTGTTTCTTCTTGGTGAGGCTGAACCCTTAGGAATTAGCAAAATACTCACAAGTTGGTATCTATAGTATCAAATTCATTAATTCTAAACCCAATCAACCAAAACTCTAGTATCAGTTGCTAATTCAAAACTTCCCAGCTAAAAGCTAAATATTGGTAAGTATATATAAAAAACTGCTCTATTTATCTGTCATTCTGTAAATTTGTTCAATATTAACTTAATCTTTTAATTGATTATGTTATTCATGTTTCTCACTCTAATTGTCAGTAAAAGCTTATTAAACTAAATATACATACCAACATTTATCTTGTATCTCTCCAGGACTCTAACCAACAATAAGCCAAGTATATCAGTGTGCCCCCTGGTTTGGTAAGCATGTGAATGTATGCATACATATTATAAAAGATTGGAATATAACAGTTAAACCCCTGTTTATAAACAATCCTTTACTTATTTTATAGTCTTTCAATTATTAACAAAAATACATGAACTAAATATCAGTAAAAGGTCTTGCCATAAGAAATGTTCAATACACCCACTATTTGTCAATATTATGGCTTTAAGGCTTTATGCCTTCCTCATTCTGCCTTCCCACAAGCATGTATTTACCCTCATTGCAGCCCCCTCAAAAGCACTTTTAATACAACTCTATAAACATCTCCAACATTCTCTTACCCAAGAAAATAATTCCAACAGTCAAGCTATTGTAGAAAAAAGCAATCACTTACTAAAATTAATGTTGCAAAAACAAAAAGGGGGAGATGGAGGAGAATCTGCTAAAGACAATCTAAAGCATTGCCTACCTTAAATTTTCTTAATAGACAACAAATTTCTAATGCCACAGCAGCAGTAAAAAATGGGAGGTTAATAAAAAGAATGAAAATGAAAAATGCAGACAACAGGTATATTGGAAAAATGAAACAACCAATAAATTGGAAAAAGGAGAGGTAAAAATTTGGAACCAAGGTTTTTCTCTTATCATTACAGAAACAGGAGAACAGCAGTGGATCCCCTCCAGAAACATCAAGCCTGGAGTTGAAGATGCTGCCAAAACTTAAACTATGGACATGGTGGTTTCACATTGCATTAATTATAAGTAAAGTATTAGGTCTAGGTAAGATACCATATCATAATTACACTTCTTGGGCATACATAACCAACCCACCACTTTTAGAGCTGTTAACTGAGTTTATCTTAATCAATCTCACCATTTTCTGGGACCAATAGACTTATGGCTACCCTTAAAGCCAAAAGAAGAAGGGAAATTTATAGAAAATTTAACTTTACCTTTTATAGACCGTTCTCTTTGTATTGGATATGTTTCCGCAGGCATGCAACCTCAAAATTGCAGTGTAGTTTTAACAGAGAAAAATCAAACTCAAATTTATATTCTCATTTTCCCTTCTTTACCATATAAATCAGAAAATATGACAAATCTTGCATGTCCCCCCCAAAACAGTTTACTTAATGACAAATGGTATATACGTCATGGTTTTACAGAGGTTTTGCTGTTTAATGATTCCTATGGAATTGTAAAGGATCGGGCCCTTATAGGAATGCTGAAGGATGTTAAAAACACAACCATATCTTGGTTCATTAACAATTCAACCATAACCACTAATGACAGCAATCCTTATTTCTGAAATTTTGGTAGTACAGCATTTACTAACAGCTCAATAAATTGGAAAAATCAAGGAAGATATTTCCCACAACCATTGGACACTAAACTTAACAAAACTCAAAGTTATTTGTGGAAATTATTTTTGGGAACTGGCAAAATTTTCAAGTGGCAAGGCAGTAAAGCTAATATTACTAGTTTAAAAAGAAAATCAACTCAACTTCTTACAGTATGTGTATGAGATCCTATAGTTTTTAACATTGGAAAACTAACTTTTGGTGAAAGGAATGTTAGCTGCTCCAATTGCTCTTTATTTACATGTATTAAGAATTCATATTTGCAGGAAAATCAAACTCTTAATAGCAAGAAGAAGAAAAGGACTATGATTACCAGTTTCAATGACCGGACATTGGCAGCAGTCTCCAGAATCCCAGGTGCTCTGGCATTTCCTCAAACATTATTTTAAAAGAACTAAAAGACTGAACTTTTAATAGCAGGAAATTTGGGACTGATTGGCATCATAACCACTGCTGCCATCACTGGCACAGCCCTGCATCAGGGAGTCCAGACTCAACAATATGTTAAGGCCTGGCCTAAAAATGCAATTGAGATGCGGCATAGCCATTCTCACATTGATATGGCACTGAATAATCATATGAATGATCTTGAAACAACTATTGCAAGTTTGGGTAATATAATCCATAATTTAAATGTGTTAAGAGCTCTTAAGTGTGATTGGAATGAAAGTTCTTTTTGTATTACTCCTTTGCCTTATAATAATAGTGAGCATGATTGGGAAGATGTAAAAAATCATTTGATTGGATATAAGTATAATATTTCTTTAGATATTTTAGAATTTCAAAAGAAAGCATTGAACATGTCTCAAAATGAATTGAAAGAAACACCTGGTGCAGAATGTTGGAATGAATTTCTGAAAATTTAAATACTGTCAACCCATTTCAATGGTGGAAACAAAAAAACAGTTCAAATGTCATTTTGGATTGGATTAGGAATTGTTATTATATGCATTTTAATTGTTTGTATTTTCACAGGTAGAGTAATGACATACATTCATAGAAAAAATGAAAAATTAGATCAGATAAATGCATTTATGTTAAGGAACTTAGCCTTGAAAAACTAATTTTACATTATTTGTGGTAGAAAGTAGTATACTAATAACACCTTGATTTTAATTCTAATTATCTGCATATAAATATACACATAAGGAACCTGAAGAAGTATAAAATATAAATGAATTTGCCTTCCTTGTAAGAGCTCAAAGGCTTGACTGGTAGTGAATGACTGGTAAGATTCTCTGAGGAGAACAATCTAAGACAGGCACAGTCACAATAACCTAAGGAAGAAGACAAGGGCAACAAGAGGTCACCTTGTATCACCTTATATAATGGTTCCTATACGCTTCACTGAAATAATTAATTAATAAAAAAGAGGGAAATGATGGAATTCAGTTAAAGGCCACGACAAATGACAGAAAGCAGGCCACCTTGGTATGTAGGAAATAGGCATCTCTAGTCTCAAGACACTGAGATAAGATCTGGTAGGAGCCTGTTGAAGAAACACTCTGTGCTTCAAAGAGAGTATCTGGTATATGTCAGACAATGATTAACAAGGTCTGTTATGTGCAGGAATGTAAAGAGAACTGAACTATTCATCTGAAAAATTTGCTGACTTTAGTAAAGTGTAAACCGTCATATATCTATTAACCTTGCACATGCACACACATATTTTCTTTGTCCTAAAGCTAAATAAAAGCCACGATGTTTTATGCAGTGGACTCTCCTCCTCTCAGATGGATGGTCCCCTGACCCTCGTTATTTCTTTCTCATCTTTTCTCATCTGCAGCACTGTTCTCATGGACCTAGTTCCAGAACATCAACACTTGCTCACTAGGTCCAATCAGCATGATATTATCCATATAATGGACCAGTGTGATGTCTTGTGGGAGGGAGAGATGTTCAAGGTCCCTGCAGGGAATATTATGACATAGGGCTGGAGGGATGATATATCCATGAGGGAGGACAGTGAAAGTATATTGCTGGCCTTGTCAACTGAAAGATAACTGTTTTACTGCTCCTTACTAATGACAATTGAGAAAAAAGCATTTGCTAGATACATAGCTGTAAAGCAGGTACTAGGGTATATGTTGATTTGCTGAAGAAATGATAGTACATAAGGGACAGCAGCTGCAATTGGACTAAACACCAGGTAAAATTTATGATAACCTGCTGTTATTTTCCAAGATCCATCTCTTTTCTACATAGACCAAATAGGAGAGTTGAATGGGAATGCAGTGACAATCATCATCCCTGAATCCTCTCAAATTCTTTATGTTGGCACTGATCTCTTCAATACATCCAGGAATCTGATATTGCTTTTGATTTACTAATTTACTAGGTAAGTGCAGTTCTAGTGGCTTCCATGTATCCTTTCCTACCATAAAAGCGCCCACTCCACATGTTAGGGATCAAATGTGGGGATTCTTTCAGTTACTGAGTATGTCTATTCCAATTATCCAATCTGGAACTGGGGAAATACCCACAGAATGGGTGCAGGGACCCACTGTGAGATGATACTGAGCTAAAACTCCATCAGTCAACTGTCTTCAAAAGCCCCTACTCTGACTGGTGGACAGCAGTAATATTTCAGTTCTCCTGGAATTAATGCCACTTCTGTGCCAGTGTCTAATAATCCCCCAAATTTCTGATGATTTCCTTTTCCCCAATGCACAGCTACACTGTGAAAATCTGTAGGCCTCTTTGGGGAAAGTTGGGAGGAAGAGTAATGGTATAAATTTTTGGCAGTTAACAGGATCCTTCACCAAGGGGACCAGACTTTCTTCTTATTCAAACAGCTCTGGATCTGTAAACTATCTCAAGTCTGGGAATTGATGAAGGGGTTGTAATTCTGTTTCTGTAATTTATGTTAAGGTTTTGTTCTCTTGATCTAGAACTTTTCTGCTTATACAGATCAAGTAGGAATTTAGTAGAATGCCCATCTATTTTACTACTAGGTACATCATGATTTCTTAGCCGACACCATGGCTCTATGCAAATCAGACTTTTTTGATTGCTCCTTTGAGTTTGCCTTTCTTTTTGGTAGCAAGATTCTATTTCCATGACAGCAGTTCTGATAGTTCTATCTCACCTACAAAGAAGAGTAACCTCAGAGCTTTTCAGCGAACATGGTGTTAGTCTCATAAATTTATTTCTCACAATAATGGTGTTACAGTTGGGCAGTTTGATGTAATTATGAATTCCAAAAATATAATTGGATCATGCTTGTAAACTGATCTGTGAATTTGGGCATGATTAAGTTATGAATAGGGCGTTGACTGGGCCATGTCAGTAGGGCATTGAGCTCCACCCCTTGGTGTGTGGGGAATCAAATATAAAAGGCATGGCAAGAACAGAGTTGAACATGTTTTTGAGAAGCAGTTTTGATGTTGGAGAAAAGGCCCCAGGAGAAGAGAAGTGAGCCGTTCACCTGATAGTCTACAGCTGACCTTGTGGAGGAACCAGAATAGCTAAGCCCAGAGTGAAATGCAGCCCCAGGAAGAGAGGAACCCAAGAATTCTGAACCCTGGCAAACATCAGCAGCTGTCCTGCTCCAACACATGGCAATGAACTTTAGTGAGAAGAAAATTAATGCTTTATGGCCTGGTATCTGTGCACTTCTACCCCAAATAAATACCCTTTGTAAAGACCAACCCATTTTTGGTATTTAAAAATACCAAAATTAGCACCCCTTTGGCTGACTAATACAAATGGTTAAACATATGTCCTCTGGACATTCTTGGGGTGGGTTGGCAGGTCTTAAATGATGAATCCTTTCTAGCATTCCAATCTCTCTAAGCCTATGGATCCCCTCATCTTCAGTAAACCAGGGTAAATTGGGCATCTTGACCCCAGATATTTGAGGCCATCTTTTGGTCCATGTTTCAGCCCACCACCTAAACAAACTGTTAAAGACCTTTTAAACCTTTCAAGTAACAGCAATGAATCCAGCATCTTTGCTTGCCTGGCCCATATCAATAAATTCAGCCTAATCCAACTTTATAATCCTTCCACCATTATCCAACACCCTTAATATCCATTCCCATATATATTCCCTTAATTTATGTCTATATAAATTGGAAAACTCATGCAATTCTTTTAGAGTATAGTGTACTTCCTCACAGGTTACACTTTGTACTTTTTCTTTGGGAGCTTGTGATTTTAGTCTACTTATAGGTCTCAAAGTGTAGAGGTGTGCTGGGGGTTAAAGAGAAGGATTAGAACTGTCTTGCAATCTATGGAGCTCAGGACATTCTTTAAATTTTCATCTGGTGAGACAGAATTAAATTCTTCATAAAGGGTTTGGACAGTAGACTCCTCAGGGCAGGGAGGAGGTCTGGACTCCTTGCTGCAGGCTGGAGGTGGGGTGATAAAAGCTTGACATTGCCTGGTCTCCACAGAGCAGACTTTTACAGACTTATCTGGTAAAGTCTTCGCAGAATTTAAAGATTCAATATCCACACCCATATCATCAGCCCTAATGTCTCTGTCCCAATATTCATGATTCCACTCCTTTCCAATCAATGCCCTTACTTTAACAGCAGGCACCCTGCAAGTTTGATATGTTAGTTTCTTTGTAAATCTGCTACTTATACAATAAAACTGAGTCTGATTTTCAGAACTCAGTTCTGAAGTCTGCAGCTGAACAAAATAATATTTTCTTTTAGAGTACACATAGAAACTTTCACAACATTCCCACAGCATATAAGTTGCAAATTTAAAGCCCTCAGCTCATCTCTTTCTTTTGTAACTGTAGCCAGCATACATAGGAACAGCTAGCCAATATCATTGTAATTTTTAACTCCACAAAACAGAGTGCTAAAAACACTCTCACACAGATCCTTGCCTCTTATAAGCTTGGAAGTAGTCATATTCAGTGGTGATATTTTGCATATCTCTATTGACAACTCATGACATGGACTCAGTGGCCTATTGGTTATTTGAAACAGTTATTACTGCCCTTGAATCTAGTCAGTGTAGAGAGCCAAAGGCAAAAATCCCAGAACGAAATCAGAAATTCCATTTTTAAGTTTCTGTTTCTCAGGAACCACTCCCGATGCCAGGCTTTATTAGTTAGGGTTCTTTAGGGAAACAGAACCATCTGGAGATATCTGTAAATACTATGAAAATTTATAAAATTCTCTCGTGTGACCATAGGGATGCACAAGTCCAAATTCTGTAAGGCAGACTGCAACTCAGGGACTCATATATGTCCTTGATGAATTCCAAGGAGATGCTGGTTGTCTGAAGTAGAACTGGGAATTCTATCCCTGTATGCTGAAATCACTTCCCCTTTTAAGGCTTTCAACTGATTGGATGAGACATCACTCATTGCTGGTGATAATCTACTTAGTTGAACGTAGATGTAATCAGCCATCTATGCAATAAACTCACTGATCATTAAATACCATTAAATGCCCTTGTATTACCATTAGCCCAGTGATTTCTTGGCCAGACAACCAGGCACCATTACCTGACCAAATTGTCACCTTAGCTTAGCCATCTCAGAAGGGGATTAAAAAAAGCAGGAAACACCAATGAAGAAGATGAGAATGTGGATATATTGAAGAAAACCTATAAAAATCATCTTAAAAATGCACAAGGAGAAGGAAATAATAGAGAAAGAATTAAAGGATATTAGGAAAACAATGAATGAACAATATGAGAGTCAACAAAGAGACAGAAATCTTAAAATGGAACCATTCAGAATTTCTGGCAATGAAGACCACAATAACTGAAATGAAAATTTTCCAAGAAGTGATTCAAGAGAAGATTGGAGCTGGCAGAAAAAAGAATCAGAAATGTGAAACGTGTCTGTCTCAGGAACAGAAAATAAAAAGAAATATTAATATAGACAGTTGCCTAAGGAACATATGGGACACAATCAAATGCACCAATATTCACATTATGGGAGTTCCAGAAGGGAAAAAAATTAAAGAACAGAAGCAATAATTAAAGAAATAATTGCCCTCCAAGCATAACAATAGATGTGAATATGTACATACAAGCTCAGTGAACACCAAAACAGTATAAACATGAAGATAGTTACACCGCAAATTCAAAGATACAAATACGTTGATGATGAAAACAGGAAAAAATATACCATACTGTAGCAGGCTAGTAAAATAAGGAATTAATAGATGAATCTGGAACCTGGCAAGAAGTCTACATGGATATAAATACCCTCAAGATGGCTGCTGGA
>JAQZBX010056255.1:0-18230 GCA_029593785.1 Cabassous unicinctus
ATATATATATAATGTAAATATTATGAGATTTGTTGTAGGAATGGGCTCATATGACTGTGGGGATGTACAAGTCCAAATTCCATAGGACAGGCTGCAAGCTGGGAATTCCAATGAAGGTTTTCAATGAATTCCCCAGGAGAAGCTGGCTGGCTGAAGTAGAGATGGAAAGTTTTCCTTCTGACTGCTGAAATCACTTCTCCCTTTAAAGCTTTCAACTGATTGGATGAGACTTCTCTCATTGTTGAAGGCAATCTCCTTAGTTGATTGTAGAGTTAATCAGCTGTAGATGCAATCAATTTACTAATTTAAATCCATGAAATACCCTTACAGTAACAATCAGGCCAAAAATTAAGCTTCTACCTTAGGAAACTAGAGAAGGAGGATACTTTAAGCCTAAAGCAAGAAGAAGAAAAGAAATAATAAAAATTGAAGCAGAAAGCAATGAAATTGAAAACAGGAAATCAATAGAGAAAATTAACAAAATCAAAAGCTGATTCTTAGAAAAGATCAATATAAATAAACCTCTAGCCAGATTAGCCAAGAAGAAAAAGGTGAGAACACACAAATAACTAACATCAGAAATGAAGGAGGGGTCATCACTACTGATCCCATGTGCATTAAAAGGATACAAAAGTAATGTTATGAACAATTCTTTATGTCCACAAATTTGATAAAATAGATAAAATGGACCAATTCTTTAAAAGACACAGACTACCAAAACTCACACAGGAGAAAGAGATCATCTGAATAGGTCTGTATCTATTAAAGAAATTTAATCAGTTAAGTAATAACCTCCCAAAAGAGAACACCAGATACATATGATTTCACTGATGAATTCTACCAAGCATTTAGGGAAGAAATGATATAATTTCTTTACAATCTCTTCTAGAAATAGAAACAGAGGAAATACCTCCTAATTCATTCTGTGAGGCCAGCATTACTTTAATATTAAAAATAGATAACTCTCCAGTTCATTGGACTCACCCAGGACAACTAACAAGGAGGTGATGATGGACAACCACCATACCAAGGAACAGAGAGGGTCTGCAACTGCAAGCAAGAGAGTCCCATCCATCAGCCATATGGGACTGAAGCTCCCTCTCAATTAGAGGTGGAGTGGGCATCACCATCCCAGACTCATCAGGATTGGGGAATGAACTGTGGACTAGAGTGGACTTACTGGTATTCTACTTTAGACTTATTGTGATTCTAGCAATGGAAGAACTTACATCATTGATGGGGAGGCAGTGGCCACTGGAAGGTCTGAGGTCAGAGAGAGGGAAAACAGGTATAATATGGGGGCATTTTTGGGACTTGGGAATTGTCCTGAATGACATTGCAATGACAGATACAGGCCATTATGTATCTTGCCATAACCTACAGAATTGTGTGGGAGACAGTGTAAAATACAATGTAAACTATAATCCATGCTTAGTGGCAATGCTCCAAAATGTGTTCATCAATTGCAATGAATGTACCACAGTAATGAAGGATGTCGTTAATGGGTTTAGGATACCAAGGGAAGGCTGGACACTGCCCAGAAGAGAGAGGAACAAAGGAAAAGAATCATGATGGCAAAACTGTGAGTTAAAAGTGGCAGCTCCTACTGCCGGCAACCTCCTCGACACTATAGACACTTCTGAATTCTCAGACCTCGGGCCAATGGCTACAGACAGAGGGCCTCAGGGATCTACCTCCCCAGGAAAGGGGAGAGAGAGGGACACAGCTTAAGGCAGACTCAGATTTTGACCCACAACTTTGGCCTGCTGTGTCCCACGAGCCCTTCCAGGCTGGGTGGGACTGGGACATTGTTTGCCTTGGAAACTAGCAAGGAACTAAAGAGATCTGACCCTCTCAATCTCCCTCTCTACCAAATGGGACTGGTTGTTGAGGATGTAGAGGGAAGTGGAATTACTTCCTACCCAGAAAAAGGAAGGGGGCTGACACCAAATGTTGAAGAACTGCCTCTAAGAAAGTTTGAAATACGAAGCTTTCAGCCTCCAGGCAGGAGCCTCTATCACATTGATCCCCTCCGTGTTGCAGCAAACACCCTCCAACCAGGCTTTGAACTGAGAGGCCTGTTGAACAGCACCATCTACTGGCCAAACAAGGACATGCATGTGAGGAAATTAAAAGTAAATAAGTTAGAGAGGCTTTTTCTGGCCTTTATAGCCAGCCACCCTCCCCAAGGCCCTAGGAGTGGATCTGCAACCCATTAGTAGGTAAAGTGCCCTGTTTTGAGCAAGTAATAGGGACAATCCTAAAGACCCAGAACAGGTTGAACCAAGAATCAAAGAACTAAGCAGTAACACACAACCTACAACCACTAAGTCCCGATGAGAGAGAAATTGAGCATCTGAGTAAACCCACCATCCTAATCAGATGCCTAGACATTAGCAAAAAATTATAAGCCATACTAAGAAAATGGAAGACATGGCCAAGAAAAGGAATATATCAAAGCCCCAGAAGAGACACAGGATTTGACACAACTAATCAATGAGACTCATAAAAATTTCCAAAATTAAATTAATGAATTCAAAGACATATGGCTAAAGAGATAAATGATATCAAGAAGACACTGAGTGAGCACAAGGAAGAATGTGAAAACCTGAATAGAGCTCATGGAAATGAAAGACACGAGAGGTGAGATAAAAAACACATTAGGGAAAAAAAGCACATTAGAGGCATACAACAGCAGATTCGTAATGGGTGAAGAAAGAATAAGTGATAATGAAGACAGAACAGCTGAAATGGAAGAGAGAAAAGAACACAGAGAGAAAAGAATGGAAAAAATTGAACAGGGGCTCAAGGAGTTGAATGCTAACATGAAATGCAACAACATGCATGTCATGGGTCCAGAAGGAGAAGAGAAGGGAAAAGGGGCAGAAAGAGTATTTGAGGAAATAATAGCTAAAAATTTCCCAACTCTTACAAAAGAAATGAACTTACATGTCCAAGAAGCTCAGCGTATCCCAATCAGAATAAATCCAAATAGACCTACTCCAAGACATATACTACTCAGAATATCAGATGTCAAAGATAAAGAGAAAATTCTGAGAGAAGCAAGGGAAAAGCAAACCATCACATACAAGGGACACCCAGTCAGACTTAGTGTGAGTTTCTCATCAGAAACCATGGAGTCAAGAAGACAGTGGTATGATAAAATTAGGATACTGAAAGAGAAAAACTGCCATCTGAGATTTCTTTGTCCAGCAAAATTGTCCTTCAAATGTGAAGGCGAGTTTAAAATATTCACAAACAAACAGAAACTAAGAGAGTTCATAAGAGAGAATCCACCTTTGCAGGAAGTAAAGGAAGCCTTAGAGTCTGAAAGAAAAAGACAGGAGAGAGAGTCTTGGAGGAGAATATAGAAGAAAGAATAGCAGAAAGGATAATGAAAAGAGTAAAAAGACATATGAAAATAAGATATGACATATGAAAACCAAAGAATAAAATGGTGAAAGCAAATAATGCATTTACAATAATTTTATTGAATGTGAATGGATTAAACTCCCCAATCAAAAGATATATGCTAACAGAATGGATTAAAAAACATGAGCCATCCATATGTTGCCTACAAGAGATTCACTTTAGACCTAGGGATACAAACTGGCTGAAAGTGAAAGGTTGGAAAAGATACTCCATGCAGAGAGTGACCACACACACAAAATACAAACAGGAATAGCTATACTAATATCGGACAAAACAGACTTTAAATGCAAAAAATATTCAAAAGGCCATTATATATTAATAAAAGGGACAATCCACCAAGAAGAAATAATAATCATAAATATCTATGTACCTAATCAAAATACATGAGGCAAACTCTGGCAAAACTGAAGGGAGAAATAGACATCTCTACAATAATAGTTGGAGACTTCAACACACCACTCAGATCCTTATATAGAACAACTAGACAGAAGAGCAACAAGGAAACGAGAACTTGAATTTGATAATTGAGTTAGACCTAACAGATATATACAGAACATTGAACAAAATCAGCAGGCTATACATTCTTCTCAAGTGCTCATGGATCCTTCTCCAGGATAGACCACATGTTAGGTCAGAATGCAAGTCTCAATAATATAAAAAGATTGAAATTATACAAAGCACCTTCTCAGACAATAGACGGGAAAGAGGTAAATTTGCAAATGTGTGGAGGCTGAACAACACACTCCTAAACAATCAGTGGGTCAAAGAAGAAATTGTAAGTGAAATTATTAAATATATTAAGACAAATGAAAATGAGGACACAACTTACCAAAACTTGTGATATACAGCGAAGGCAGTCCTGAGAGGGAAATTTACACCCCTAAATACCTATATTAAAAAAGAAGAGAGAGCTAAAATCAAAGATCTAACTGAAGAAAGCAAACCACTCCCAAAGCAAGCAGAAGGAAAGAAATAGTAAAGAGTAGAGCAGATATAAATGAAATTGAAAAAAAAAAAAATAGAGAAAATCAACAAAACCAAAAGCTGGTTCTTTGAGAAGATCAATAAAATTGACAAACCCCTAGCTAGACTAACAAAGAAAAAGAGGGGGAAGATGTAAATAAATATAATCAGAAATGAAAGGGGTGAAGTTACAAGTGACCCCACAAAAATAAAAAGGATCACAAGAGGATTTGATGAGAAACTGTATGCCAATAAACTAGACAACCTAGATGAAATGGACAAATTCCTAGAAATGCACAAACAAACAACACTGATGCTACAAGAAATACAAGAACTTAACAAACCAATCACATTTAAAGAGATTGAATCAGTCATCAAAAATCTCCCAAAGAAGAAAAGTCCAGGACTGGATGGCTTCACAGGTGAATTCGGCCAGATATTTTTAGAAGAATTAACATCAATTGTGTTTAAACTCTTTCAAAAAATTGAAGAGGAGGGAAAATTACCTAACACATTTTATGAAGCTGACATCACCCTAATACCAAAGCCAGATAAAGACACTACAAGAAAAAAAATTACAGACCAATCTCTCTAATGAACATAGATGCAAAAATTCTAAACTAAATACTTGCAAACAGAATCCAACAGCATATCAAATGACTTATACATCATGATCAGCTGGGATTTATTCCTGGTATGCAATGCTGATTCAACATAAGAAAGTCAATTAACATAATACACCACATCAACAAAATTGAAGGAAAAAAACCACATGATCATCTTGATGGATGCAGAAAAAGAAAAAGCATCGACAAAATCCAGCATCCTTTCTTGATAAAAAACATTTCAAAAGATAGGAATAGAAGGAAAATTCCTCAATATGATAAAAGGCATATATGAAAACCCCAGGGCCAACATCATACTCAATGGGGAAAGGTTGAAAGCTTTCCCTCTAAGATCGGGAACAAGGCAAGGATGCCCACTGTCACCATTGTTATTCAACATTGTGCTAGAAGTTTTAGCTATGGCAATTAGACAAGAAAAAAAACAACAACAACAAAAAAAAAAACCGCATCCAAATAAGAAAAGAAGAAGTAAAAACTCTCACTATTTGAAGATGATATGATCCTATATTTAGAGAATTCTGAAATGTCTATGACAAAGCTACTTGAGCTAATAAACGTGTTCAGCAAAGTGGCAGGATACAAGATCAACATGCAAAAATAAGTAGTGTTTCTGTACACTAGTATTGAACAATCTGAGGAGAAATCAGGGGAAAATTCCATTTACAACAGTAACAAAATGACTCAAATACCTAGGAGTCAATTTAACCAAAAAAGTGCATGACATTTATGCAGGAAACAACAAAATAATGCTAAAAGAATTTTTTGAAAGACCTAAACAAATGGAAAGATATTCTATGTTCATGGATTGTAAGACTAAATATTGTGAAGATGTCAATCCTACCCAAACTGATTTATAGATTCAATGCAAATACCAATCAAAATTCTAACAGCCTACTTTACAGATATAGAAAAGGCAATTACCAAATTCATTTGGAAGGAAATGAATAGCCAAAAGCATTCTATAAAAAAAGAGCGCTGTAGGAGGAATTTCACTGCCTGACCTTAAAACATACTATAAAGCTACAGTGGTCAAAACAGCATGGTATTGGCATAAAGACAGACACATTGATCAGTGGAATAGAATTGAGAATCCAGAAATAAACCCTCACCTCTATGGCCAACTGGTTTTTGACAAGCCTACCAAAGCCATGCTAATGGGACAAAACAGTCTTTTCAACAAATGGTGTTGGGAGAACTGGATATCCATAACCAAAAGAATGAAAGAGGACCCCTATCTCACTCCCTATACAAGAATCAACTCAAAATGGATCAAAGACCTAAATATAAAAGTCAGGACCATGAAACTACCAGAAGAAAATGTAGGGAGGCATTTTAAAGACCTTGTGGTAGGTGTTGGTTTCTTGGACCTTACACCCAAAGCACAAGCAACAAAAGAAAAAAATACATAAATGGGATCTCTTCAAATTTAAACACTTTTGCACCTCAAAGGACTTTGTCAATAGGGTGAAAAGGCAGCCAACTCAATGGGAGAAAATATTTGGAAATCACATATCCCATAAGGGTTTAATATACTTGACATATAGGGAGATGCTACAACTCAACAATGAAAAGACAAACGACCCAATTTAAAAATAGGCAAAAGTCTTGAATAGACATTTGTCCAAAGAAAAAATACAAATGGCAAAAAAACACTTGAAAAAATGTTCAACATCACCAGTGATTAGAGAAATGCAAGTCAAAGTTACAATGAGATATCATTTTACACCTATTAGAATGGCCACTATTAAAAAGACAGAGAACTGTAAGTGCTGGAAAAGTTGTGGAGAGATAGGAACACTTATTCACTGCTGGTGGGAATGTAGAATGGTGCAGCCACTGTGGAGGACTGTTTGGCATTTCCAAGGAAGTTGAATATACACCTGCCATGTGACCTGGCAATATCACTACTAGAAGAACTGAGAGCAGTGACACAGACGGCATTATTCATGATTGCCAAAAGATAGAAACAACCCAGGTGTTCATCAACCAATGAATGGATAAACAAATTGTGGTGTATACACATGATGGAATATTATGCAGCTGTAAGAAGAAATGAAGCCATAAAGCATATGACAACACGGATGAACTTGGAGGATGTTATGTTGAGTGAAGCAAGCCAGATACAAAAGGAAAAATACCGTTTTTGTGCTAACATGAATTAAAATATTGTGTAATCCCATGGAGTTAATACATTGAATATGGGTCACTAGAAAATAGAATAAGGTTAGAGAATGGAAAGCTGAGGGTTAACTTGTACAGAATTAGTAAAAAGGATGTTTGTTACTCTTTGGAAATGAATAGAAAAGGTGAAAGCACAACATAATGCCTGTAACTAGTAATACTACTATGTGAGTATGAAAGGGTTTAAAGGGAAAGTCTAAGGTCAGGTATATTACTAAAAGGAAAGATAAAAAATGTAACATGGAACTTTATAGCATAGTAAAACTACGTGTGATATATGAATATGGGTAAAATTGCATAAATAAGACTGTTTTTCTTTGAAATGAACAAATATATGTTAACATCACAAGATGTTAATATCAGACAAAAAAAACTATACTAAGTGAAAGAAACCAGACCCAAAGTACTACACATTATATGATTCCATTTATATAAAATGTAAATATAAATCAATTTATAAAGATGAAGTTAGGGTAGTAGTTATGTAGGGCTGGAGAAGGACTGCTAAGGGGTGTGGAGTTTTTCTTTTTGGAGTAATGAAATTGTTCTAAAATTTTTTGTGGTGATGGATGCATAACATTGTGATTGCACTAAAAGCCATTGATTATACACTTTGGATAGATCATATAGTATATGAATATATCTCAATAAAACTGCTTAATAAATAAATAATTGTACAAGAATAGCCAGAAATAGCATCTATGTACAGCAGGGGAAGTATAGAGAAATCAAGGAGTGAAGAATTTTCTTGTTAGTTAGCTTGGGGTTTTTTTTTTGTTTATTATTATTATTGAAATAATGAAAATGCTCCAATGATGATTGAAGTGATGAATGCAATTTTACCAAATACCATTGATTGTACACTTTGGATGAGTTGTATGCTTTATTAATATGGATCAATAAAATTAATTTATTAAAAAAATAAAGACATTATAAGAAAGGAAAACTAGAAACCAATATCTCTCATGAACACAAATGGCAAAATTATCAACAAAATATCAGCAAATTGCATCCAAGAATGCATAAAAAGAATTATGCATCACAAACAAGTGGGATTTGTTCTAAGTATGCAAAGCAAATTCAGTATTTAAAAATTAATTAGGGGAGCAGATGTGGCTCAAATGGTTGACTGCCTGCTTCCCACATGGTCCTGGGTTCAGTCCCCAGTACCTCCTAAAAACAAAAAATCAAACAAGTGAACTAATGAAAAAAAACAACTTAGGGGAGCCAATGTGGCTCAGTGGTTGAGCACCAGTTTCCGGCATATGAGGTCCCAGGTTCAATCCCTGGCCCCTGTACCTCAAAGAAAATAATAATAATAATAATAATTTATTAATGTTATCCATTACATCAACAAGCTATAGAAGAAAAATTATATGATCATATTAATAGATGCAGAAAAAGCATTTAACAAAATCCAACACCCATTCATGATAAAAATTCTCCTTCACACTAGGAATAGAGGGTAACTTCCTCAGCTTGACAAAAAACATTTTCCAAAAAACCCATCAGTTAACATCATACTTAATGGTGAGAAATTAGATGTTTTCCCCCTAAGACAGAGAACAATACAAAGATATTCCCTCTCACCACTCCTTTTCAAAATTGTACTAGAAATCTTAACTAATGAAATAAGACAAGGAAATAAAATAAAAGGTACTCATATTGGGAAGGAAGAAATAAAACTGTGTTCACAGATGACACGCTATGTGAAAATCACAAAGAACTGACAAAAACAAACCTCCTAGAACTAATAAGTGATTATAGCAAGGTTGCAGGAAACAGCAATGAACAATTGGAATTTGAAATTAAAGACATGATAGCATTTACATTAGCACCCAAAAAATGAAATATGTAAAGGAACTGTATGAGAAAGATTACAAAACTCTGATGAATGAAATCATAGTTATCTAAATAAATGGAAAAATATTCCATGTACATGGATAAGAAGACTTAATATTATTAAGATGTCAATGCTTCCCAACTTGATCTACAGATTCAAAGCAATCCCAGTCAGAATCCCAGCAAGTTATTTTGTGGATATTGAAAAAATGAATCTAATGTTTAATTAGAAAGGCAAAAGACACAAAATAGGCAACACAACACCAAAGAAGAAGAACAAAGTTGAAGAACTGACACTACCAAACGTCAAGACTTACTGTAAATTTACACTATTAAAGACAGAGTAGTACTGGTGAAAGAAGAGACAAATAGATCAATGGAACAGAATAGAGAAATAGACCCACAAAAATATAGTCAACTGATCTTTGACAAAAGAGTAAAAGCAATTCAATGGAGAAAGGATAAGTTTTGAGCAAATGATGCTGGGATAATTAGACACATATGTACAATGAATCTAGACAGAGACCTTACAACTTTCACAAAACATAACTCAAAATGGATCATAGACCTAAATGTAAAACATGAAACTATAAAACTTCTAGTAGATAGCATAGAAAAAAATATATACATGACCTAGGGTTTGGTGATGAGTTTTTAGACACAACATCAAAAGTACAGTCCATGAAAGAAAATAATTAAATTAGACTTTGTTAAAATTAGAACTTCTTCTCTGTGAAAGGCACTGTCAAGAGAATGAAAAGAAAAGTCACAGACTGGGAGAAAATATTTGTAAAGCACATCTGATGAAAGACTTGTATCCAAAATATTCAAAGAAGTCTTAAAACTCAATAATAAAAAACAACCCAATTTAAAAATGGGCAAAAGAGTTAGACACCACACCAAAGAAGATATATATATATATGGCAAATAAACATATGGAAAGTCTCTCAACATAATATGTCATTAGGAAATTGCAAATTAAAACAATAATGAAATTGTAACAAGTGTACCACACTAATACAAAGTATTAATAACAGGTGATATATGGGAACTCTGTATTTTATGCATGATTTTTCTGAAAACCTAAAACTTCTCTAATAATAATTAAAAAGGGAAAAACATAATGAGATATCACTATACATCTATACCTGTTAGAAGGGTTAACATTTTTTAAAAACTGTCAATTAGAAGAACAAATAAGGCAATATCTTCAGGATCTTGTATTCAGCAATGGATTCTTAGATTTTATACCATAAGCATGAGCAGCAAAAGAAAATATGGATAAATTGGACCTCATCAAAATTAAAAACTTTTGTGCATCAAGGAACATTATCAAGAAAGTGAAATGACAGCCTATAGAATAGGAGAAAATATTTGTAAACCATGTATCTGATAAAAGTTTAATATCCAGAATATATAAAGAACTCCTACAATTCAAAAACAACAAAAAAACAACCCAACTTAAAAGTGGGCAAAGGACTTGAATAGGACTTTCTCAAAAAAAAAAAAAAGATATACAAATAGCCAATAAGCACATGAAAAGATGCTCAACATCACTAGCCTTTAGAGAAATGCAAGTCAAAATCGCAATGATATATCACTTCACACCTACTAGAATGGCTATTATTAAAAATTGGAAAATAACAAGTTTTGATAATGAATTACTATGTGACTCAGCAATTCCACATCTAGGTATATATATATATTCAAAATAATTGAACAGATATTGGTACACCAATGTTCACAGTAGCATTATTCACAGTAGCCCAAAAGGGGAAACAGCCCAAATATCCAACAACAGATGAATGAATAAACAAAATGTGGTATGTACATACATTAGAATATTATTCAGCAGTAAAAAGGAAGTTCTGATATATGATAAAACATGGATGAACCTTGAAGACATCGTGTTGAGTAAAATAAGCCAGACACAAAAGGATAGATATTGTATGATTTCACTTATGTCAAAGACCTAGAATAGTCAAATTCATACATACAGAAAGTCGATTACAGGTTATCAGGGGTAGAGGTAGGGAACTGGAGAGTTAATGTTTAATGGGTACAGAGTTTCGGTTTGGGGTGATGAAAAAGCTTTGGTAATGGATGGTGGTGATGGTAGCACAACATTGTGAATATAATTAATGCCACTGAATTGTATACCTGAAAGTGGTTAAAATGAGAAATTTTGTGATATGTATGTTACAACAATAATCTTTTTAAAATTTATAATATCAAATGCTCATGGGGATACAGAGTAACAGAACCTCTCAATGATAATGGGAGTGCAAACTGGCACTGCCATGATGAAAGAGAGCTTGGCAGTTTCTTACAAAGCGAAATACAGGCTCACCATAAGATCCAGAAATCATACTCCTAAATATTTACCCAAAGGAATTGAAAATTTGTTTACACAAATATCAAATACCTGCAGATGAAGGTTTATATCAGCTTTATTCATAATCACCAAAAAGTAGAAGCAACCAAAATGTCCTTCAATAGATGAATGTACAAGCAAACTGTGGTACATCCATAAAATGGAATATTATTCAGAGATAAAAAGAAATGAGCTATCAAGCCAAAGAAAAACATGGAGGAACTTTAAATATGTATTGCTAAGTGAAAGAAGCCAGTCTGAAAAGGCTACATACTGTATGATTCCAACAATATGACATTCTGGAAAAGACAAAACTATAGAGGTAGTAAAAAGTTCAGTAGTTGCTAGGGGATTGGTGAGAATAGGGAGGGATAAATAGGTAAAGCACAGGGCAATTTTAGGACAGGGAAACTGTTGCGATCATAAAATAAATGATACTCAGCAGCAATAAGCACTCCTAGGACCCAGATCTTGGTTTTTAACACCGTTCTCTAAAAGAAGGAACCAGGAGAAATGGCTGGTTCTACAACTAGGAGGGGAAATATACAAGATGAGCCTGAAGCATCTTGTAGTACTGTAAAGTAAGAAATTACTCAGAAAGAAAAACCCACAATGATGGGAATATGTCAAAGGGACATAAGAGCCAAATGAAATAGCTGGACCCAATGGCCAAACTGGAACAAAACAAATAAAATTGAGCAACAAAATAAAGTACTATTGGATTATAACCCAAAGCATAAAACAAATATCCATTAGCCTATAGTGATATAAATAAACGATTGAATAAATTAATAAATGCAGAAGAAACAAATCTCCCACTCAGAAGAATTACAAATAAATTATGTAGATACCCTACCCTAAAGGAAGGGGAACATAGCTCCCACTCCTTAAGTATGGGCTGTGTATAGGAACTTCCAAACACTGCTTCAACCAGTAGTTGATGATTTACCAACATTAACAGTGGTAAATCATGTTGATAGTTTTTGCCCTTGAGATGATGTGACAAAAATGTCACTTACCTATATGATCTTACCCTCCCCCAAACCCATAACCCCAGTCTAATCATGAGAAAAAAGAGCAAATTCCAAAAGAATTACCCGACCAGTACCCCTCAAAACTGTCAAGGTCGTCAAAATTGGGAAAGTCTCAGAAACTCATAGCCAAGAGGAACCTAACAACTAAATGTAATATGGCATCCTGCATGGGATCTTGGAACAGAAAAAGCACATGAGGTAACAACTAAGGAAATTTGAATAAACTATGGACTTTAATTAATAATAAAGCATCAATTTGGTTCATTAACAATTGAAAATATGTACCATCCTAAAGCAATATGATAATAACAGGAAAAATGGTGTGTATTGGGGGTGAAGAGAATATGGGAACTCTACTATCTGCTCAGTTTTTCTACAAATCTAAAACTGTTCTAAAAAATAAAGTCTATTAAATTTTTTAAAGCCCCTTATTTTAAGTTGTCAGTTGCAGAGGAATTGAATCCTAGCTGACCAAAGTCTCCCCACCCAAATTCATAGGTACAAAGCACTCAAAGTCGCATGTACAATTTCTCCCACCCCACCCCAGCTCATCCACAGATTATCAGGCAATTTTATAATAGAGGAGTGTAGAGCTCAAAGAGGTGTTTGTTGTTAAAAGCTTGACTAAGCACCTCCTCACAGGGCACTCCGCTGAGTATTTATATACATTATCTTAGGTAATCCTTAAAACGCTATGATTTATCACCCTCATTTTGAAGAAATGCAGGAGATGGTGGCGCTGGCATTCAGGAACAGTCTGAGTTCTTCCTGCCATCTCCACTTCCAGGAGGCCTGCGTCAATAAGAGAACTCAGTTACGGGAGACCCTTGGGGAAAACTGAAGCCTGGCACTCTCAAACACTACAATGTAATTGGGAACAAATGTCTAATTTTGGAGGGCTGGTTTTGTGGAGGGTGCAAGGCAGGGGTTGAGCCTCAGGTAGAGAAGCCTTCAGTTCATGGCCACTCAATGTCGACATAAGATCCCCTTCTTCTTTCATTTATTTATTCTTTTTTATTTCCATTTGTCTCCCCCATAAGGCAACCATTCTAAGGAGTTTAATGTCTAAATTTTTTTTATTTCTATGCTGTCTTCCAAACTGTGCATTGTTGTTTTGTGTGCATTTGCTGAAACTTGTGGGGATGGTATTGAGTTGTATGCCTCATTGTTCCCCTCTCAGCACTATGCTTTCAAAATTCTTCCACACTACATGTATAGCTAATCCATGGCTTTCACCTGCTGCCCAGTTCTCCATGGTGATGTCCATATTACCCCCCCCAATTGACCCCCAGATTGCCTCCTAGAGTCCTACATCCCCCACACCCACTTGACATCACCCAGCCTATTTTGGCCAGTCTAAAAAGTGTCGAGCAAGATCTCCTTGTTTTAATTTCTATTTGTCTGGTTAATAATGAGTTTATGTATCTCTTTATATGCTTTTCAACCTTTTTGTTTTCTTAAAAGAAACAACACACAGAATTAGGGAGAAATGTGTTGACAAAAATGTCCTTAACTTCCCTTAGCTTGACAAAGCTTGAGACAGGCTTCTTCCAGATTTCAGGTCCCTAAACTCCCTCTCACCTGCACCCCCTTATATTACCCAGGTACCTGAGAGGCTCCTAACTAGATATATCCTTATCTCACTCTTCCTCTCTCCTGGCCCTTATAGGCCTCAAGTGGCCTAATCAAAGCAAATAAAAACATTCAGCACCAAATGGCCCTAATTGCAAACTCAGTAAAACATAGGCTCTTCCCAGGGGTCAATCTCCCATTAATATCCTCCAAGTACTTTCCCACTTGCACACCCCAGCCTTTAAAAATCCTGCTGTCCAAAGATACCCTTTCAATAAAGGGTCAGCATAAAACACTCCAGGGTGCAGTTCCCCCCCACATAAAACTTTGCAGCTACTAGCAAAATCTGATAAATCCTTCTTCCTCAAGACTCCAGAAAACAGTGAAGGGGTTGCAGTAACTGAGTGAGTGCCAATTTAAGAAAACACATCTTTCAAAATAGTAGAAGAGCAAGCTGTGGCACCCTTGCTGACCCTCCCCTAACCTCTTCTTGCTGCATTGTGGGGCTGAGCAGCTTTCCCATTGTGGGTCCCTGGCCCTGTCCTGGAGGGAGCAGAGTAAATCCTATGTATACATTGGGGTGCCTGTATGTCAGTGCTAATTGAGTGCATGGAAGCCTGAAAGACAGAACCAGAAAACTCCTCTATAGCTCACCCTCCCAGAATTTGCTTTGCAGGCAAAAGCAGCACGTGGACAGTTAAAGCAGTATAAGAAACAATTAAGTCAAAGTGGCCTGGGGCAAAGGATAAGCTGATTTAAGAAATAAATAGAGCACTCAGGAAGAGGGTGGATTCTATTTCATAGGAAGTAGACAGGGCATTCAAATTTCAGTAAATGAGGGAATTCCTAAGGTATGAGCAAGCACAAGCCTAGGACAAGAGGCAGTCTCAGAAAAGACAGAGAGCACCCTGCACTTCACATTTGCCTCAAGTGATCTTCTTGATAGGAGGGCTAAACTCTGAAGAATAGCACCAACCAATGCAGAGCCAATTTGCAAAGACTGTGAAGGGTATTTTTTTGTGTTGGGTTGTTTGTTTTTGTAAGCTCCTGGCATTCAAGGTCACTTCCATCATACCACTAGCTGGATGTTGCAGTTGGGCAGTTTGATGTAATTATGAATTCCAAAAATATAATTGGATCATGCTTGTAAACTGATCTGTTAATCTGGGCATGATTAAGTTATGATTAGGGCATTGACTGGGCCACGTCAGTAGGGCATTGAGCCCTACCCCTTGGTGGGTGGGGAATCAAATATAAAAGGCATGGCAAGAACAGAGTAGAAGCAGTTTTTGAAAAGCAGATTTGATGTTGGAGAAAAGGCCCCAGAAGAAGAGAAGTGAGCCGTTTGCCTGATAGTCTACAGCTGACCTTGTGGAGGAACCAGAAGAGCTAAGCCCAGAGAGAAACGCAGCCCCGGGAAGAGAGGGACACAAGAAGCCTGAACCCTGGCAAACGCCAGTAGCTGTCTTGCTCTAACACGTGGCAATGGACTGTGGTGAGAGAAGAAACTTAACACTTTATGGCCTGGTATCTGTGGACTTCTACCCCAAATAAATACCCTTTATAAAGACCAACCAATCTCTGGTATATTGCATTAGTGCCCCTCTGGCTGACTAATACACTGGATAAAAACTAAAGGAACAGAGAACTCAAGGACTAAATCCAAGAGTTAACACTATAAATTATTATATGTTAATATTTAAATATTAAAATGTACAGTGTGTAACCAAAAAATTGAAAGAAAAAAAAGAAACCAGAAATCATAGCCCATCCAAAGAAGCAAGATAAAAATCCAGAAACTCAATGAAGACCATATTTTGGACTTACTGGACAAAGATGTTAAATCAATGATCCTCAATATGCTCAAGGAGATATAAGAAAACATGGAGAAAGAACTTAGTAATATCAAGAAGTGATGAATGAACAAATGAGCATCTCAATAAAGAGATAGAAATTTTAAAAAGGAACCAAACAGAAATACTGAAGTTGAAGACCTCAATAACCCAACAGTAGAGGCACAATAGTAGAGATTAAAAATACTCTAGAGGCATACAACAGCAGATTTGAACAGGCAGAAGAATCAGCAAACTAGAAGATAGGACAATTGAAATCATACAGTCAGAGGAACAGATAGTGGAAAGAACAGAAAAAATTCAGGAGTGTTTCTGAGATGTGTGCATGAAGCACACAGACATATGTATCATGAGGGTCCCAGAAGAAGAGAAGGGAAAAGGGGCAGAAAGAATATTTGAGGAAATAATGGTCTAAAATTTCCCAATTCTTATGAAAGACATACATGTCCAAAAAGTACAATGTACTTCATACAAAATAAATCCTAATAGACCTACTCTAAGACACTAATCAGAATGTCAAAGGCCAAACGTAAAGAAAGAATTCTGAAAGCAGCAAAAGTGATTTCTCACATGTAAGTGATCCTCAATAAGACTAAATGATAATTTCTCATCAGAAACTGTGGAGATGAGAAGGCAGTGGTATGATATTTATGGATAAACAGAAACTGAGAGAGTTCATCAACAAAAGACCTGCCCTACAAGAATTACTAAAGGGAGCTCTACAGGTTAAAAGGAAAAGACAGGAGAGAGTGGCTTGGAGTAGTGTGAAGAAATGAAGATCATCAGAAAGGGTAACTAAAAGGTAAATGCAAAACCCAATAGTAATGTATCCTCAAAATACAACTCTACTCTTTAATTCCTATAAGAATCAGAATACAATTGAACAAGAAAAAGGCATATTTTCTGATAATGAATGTGCAAAATATAAAGTGGTAAAGTGGGACAAAAACAACATAAAGAGAGGAAATAGAGAGATATGAGACCAGAGAATGTGTATGCTATTGAATCTAAGTTGGTATCTTTTCAAATTAGTAGGTTATAGATGTAGGTTGTGTAATATAATCCCCAGGGTAACCACAAAGAAAGTACTTTAAAAATATGCAAAAACAAAAATAAGGTCTCAGTCAGATGCAAACGGAAGTTGCAATAAAGGAAAAGAGAGGCACACACAAAAAGATATGACATATAAAAACCAAAGGAGAGAGAATTGTGGGAAGATGGCACCAAATTAGGCAGGTAGGGCTCAACTTTCTCACAAAAACAACAGAGTAAGAGCCAAAAGCTTTCTGAGGGACCTGCTTTGGGGGTCAGCAGACCAGGACAGTGCTACACAATGCCCAGGAGGGTGAAGGACAGAGAGACGAAGAACCCAAAACAATAAACATGAGTTACCAAACCCCCATGGCAGCTGA
Organism: Cabassous unicinctus; assembly: GCA_029593785.1. Taxonomy (NCBI): domain Eukaryota; kingdom Metazoa; phylum Chordata; class Mammalia; order Cingulata; family Chlamyphoridae; genus Cabassous; species Cabassous unicinctus. The sequence goes on from JAQZBX010056255.1 coordinate 17,290, forward strand.
GAAGGTCTCCCTTCCCACCCCCCCACCCCCCAAGATATTAAGCTGGAGTAAAATCCCTGGCTCACTGCAGCTGACTGAGAGGGAAACAGACATCTTCCTTCCTATCAGCTGCTACAAGGGGAAAGGGTAGGGGAGTTGGGGGGCTTTTCTTCAGTGAATTCAGCCAGCAGATCCTGCTTTGAATCTTGGCTCTGACCAGACTAAAACACAGGAAAGCAGAGAGTTAAACAAATCCGTGGAAAGGTGTGTCAATGAGCAATATCTAGTGGCCAGTCTGGAAATTGCATGGACAAAAACTGCTTTTGGTTCTCTCTGTACCCTAACTCTTGGGAGAAAATTTGCACCCCATTAGTGAGTCCCTGGCACGATTTTGATAACAAGCTGGGCAATTTTAAAGACTTAGAATAAGTTGAACCAAATATCAAACAAGAGCTGTGAAAAATAAACAATAGGCAAGAGAAAGAAATTGACCATCAGAGTAAATTCACCAACATATTCAGATGACTAGACATCAGCAAAAAATTACAAGCCATACTAGGAAACAGGAAGAGATGGCCCAGACAAAGGAACAAACCAAATATTCTGAAAAGAAACAGGATTTAAGACAATTAATCAGTGATAATCACACAACTCTCCTAAATCAATTCAAAGAATTTAAAGAAAATATGACTAAAGAGATAAAGGATATTAAGACACTGTGTGAGCCTTAAGAACAATTTGAAAGCCTACAAAGAAAAGTAACAGACCTTATGAGAATGAAAGACACAATGGATGAAATTAAAAATATATTAGAGGGAAGCGGGTGTGGCTCAGTGGATAGAGCCCCCGTTTACCATATGGGAGGCCCGGGTTCGCGTCCCGAGGCCTCCTTGTGAGGGCACACCGGCCTGAGCGGTGCGGTGGGCTGATGCAGCAACCTCACGGCAGGAAGCGGGTGTGGC
>JAQZBX010056256.1:0-18419 GCA_029593785.1 Cabassous unicinctus
CAATATTTGGTTTTATTAATTCAATTATTTTTTTCTCTTCTCTAATTCTTTTATATCCACTTATTTCCTTATTATTTCCTTCTTTCCAATATCTTTGGGTTTTTTTTTTTGTTCTTCCTTTTTTCCACAAAATAGGAAATTAGGTAATTAATTTGAGATCTTTCTTCTTTTCTAATATAGACTGTTTTTGCTATCGACCCTTTTATCAAAATAAAAAAGTAGAAATGACCTAAATATTTATCAATATATGATTTGATTGGAAAAAATTAAATATACATACACTGGAATATTTTTTGTCCATATGAAGGAGGGAAGTTCTGATATATGTTACTGAACAGATGAACCTTGAAAACAACATGTTGAGTGACTTAAGGCAGATGTAAAAGGAAAATGTAATATTATTCCATTTACATGATATGATTTTTGCCTCTGCCCTCACAAGACAATCTCCCTTGTGTCTGTTGTCTCTTCTCAAGTTGGAGGGATACACACCCTACCAGATATCAAGTCTTATTATTAAAAAGCATGGCCTTGAACAAGAGAAAGATGAATAAACCATTGAAACTACCAAAACCCCTGCATGAGTTGAAACTTGATATATGACTTAAGTTTTATTATTATTAATGGAAATGATGGGCTATTAAATAAATGTTATTGGGAATACTAACTATTCTTAAGGGGAAAATAATAACACTCTTATTTTACAATATGCACCAACAAAAACTATATAGGGGATTGAAAATTTAGAAACAAAAAGCGAGACATTAGAATATTCAAAAGGAAAATAGCTATTACTTGAGGCTTTAATTCTTACACAAAACACTAAAAGAACAAAATGGCTAATTAAAAATTTTTTAATCAGTTAGATAGATGCCTTAAATAAATTAAAAAGATAAGCCACTGATTTGGAGTGTTTTTTTTAATGTAACTGGTAAAAGTTTAGTTTCTGAAATATATAAAGTATTTCAAAAAACCAATTAGTTAAAGAACCCTGTCAGTACCAGGGGCAAAAATCTGAACGGGCAATTACAGATGTAGAAATTAAAATAACCAACAAAAATTGAAAAAGTTCCTAAGTTTCACTTTTGATCAGTAAATATATATATTTATCATATATGGTGTGTGTGTGTATGCCATCAAACTGGCAGAAAAGTTTCAAAGGCTGACAAAACTTTTGACTGAGTATTGGTGAGGCTGTAGAAGGGCAATTCTCAAACACTGATCCATTTAGAAATTGAGTGATCAAGGTTGATGGAAGTTCTAGTGTTTTCAAATATACCCATTTCAATACATGGCACCCAGGGTTCCTGCAGAGTGAAAGAGAGCAAAGAGAATTCACTGATTTTTCTATGATATAATTAGGAAGTGAGATACACCACTTCTGTTTCTGCCAATTAGCAGAACTGACTGCATAGTACCAATTGAACTGTAAATTAAAGCATTGAAATCATACAAAGTGTCTTCTTAAATCACAATGGGATGAAGCGGAAATCAATAACAGAAATATTACTAGAAAATGCACAAATATATGGAAATTAAATAAGTGTCCCTTAAACAACCAATAGGTCAAAGAAGAAATCATAAAGAGGATGAAAGGATTCCTAAATCTGAATGAAAGGGAAAATAAAACATACAACATATTTAGGATGAAGCAAAGACAGTCCTCAGAAGGAATTTGTATTTCTAAATGACTATGTTATAAAAGGAGAAAAAACACCAAATTAATATTCTAACACTATACCCCAAGGACTAGAAATAGAATAGAAAAATAAACCCAGAGCAAGAAGAGGGAGGAAATAATAACTACTAGAGTAGAGATAGTGAAAGAGAAAATAGTAAATCAACAGAGATATTCAACAAAATCCAATGCTGGTTCCTTGAAAACATCAATAAAATTGACAAAACTCATCTAAACTGACTAACAAAAATGTGAGAACATAAAAATTACTAAGATTAGTTATGAATGTGGGGATATTGCCATGTACCTTGCAAAAATTAAAATAGAGTAATATTAAAATAATTAGATAATTTACACCTGATGGAATATTACTGGAAACACACAATCTACAAAACTGACTCAGAAAGAAATAGAAAATATGAAAATGCCAATAATAACTAATGTGATGGAAAAAAGGACTTGACAAAATACAACATCTCTTGAGGATAAAAACACTCAACAAGTAAGAAATAAGGGAACTATTTCAATGTGAATAAAATATAAGAAAGATACATAACTAACACCATATTCAGTGGCAAAAATTTGAAATGTCCTCCCTATATCCAGAACAAAACAAGAATGGCTACTTTACCCACTTCTATTCAACATTGTCTTGAAAGATCAACCTAGAGAAATTAGCAAGAAAATGTAATAAGAAGTATCCAAATTGGAAAAGAGCAATATAACTATTTCTAGTCACAAGTGACATAACATTGTTTATATAAAATACTTCTACAACCATCAAAAATACATGTTTTAGCACTAATAAACCAACTCAGGAGCATTGAAGAATACAAGATAAATACACTCTAAAAGACAGCTGTAATTCTTTATATTATCAATAAACAATCAGAAAATGGAATAATAAAAGAATCTTATGTACAAAAACATCCAAGATAATAAATATGTGGGAAAAAAACTTAACTGTGTAGGCATGTTGAAAATTACAAAATATTGCTGAAATGAATTAAAGAAGACAGAGAAATTTACAATAACACACCCCCCTTCATGGAATAGAAAATCAAATATTGTTAAGATGGCAATATTCCCCAAAGTACACACACACACACATATCTTGATTCACATACACACACACACACACAAATATATATATATATATATTTTTTTTTTCTACCTTTCAGTGACCCTGATGAATGCAGATTTTGGTACCAGAAGTAGTTGTGAAGGAGCAAAAACTTAATTATGAGACTTCTCATAAAGAATTTTGTAGTCTTATACTGCAGTTGGGCGATCTGATGGCCTTTTCTGTGGATACCAGTTAGTATCTTTCTGTATACTTTGCTATCATTGCTCAATGGACCCATGATAAAAAAGTGGGTATGGCAGAAGGGACGGAGGTTATGCTTGGGCTCAGAAAAATGATCTTCCACTCATGGTTTTAGTTTCCTAGGCTGCTTAAGCAAATACCATTCAATTTGTCATCTTAAACAATGATAACTTTTTAGCTCACAGTTTTGAAGCTAAAAGAAATGCAAATCAAGGCATTATCAGGGAAATGCTTTCTCCCTGAAAACTTCAGTACTCTGGGACTGGATCCTGGGAATTCTTGGTCCTTATCTTGTCACATGGCAAGGCATATGGTGGTGTCTCCTGGTCTCTCCCTTCTCTTCTGGCTTCCATTGTTGTTCAACTTCTTGCTTTCCGTGTTTTTCTCTCATTATATCTGTATTTCACTCTGCTTATAAAGGATTCCGATAAGAGGATTAAGACCCATCTTGATAGAGGGTGGCCACACATTAACTTAAGTGACCTCATCAAATGATCCTACTTAAAATGGGTTCACACCCACAGGAATGGATTAAGTTGAAGAACATGCTTTTCTGGAGTACATACATATTTAAACCACCACACTCATCAAGGTCAACATAGATAAATCCAATGCAGAGTGCCTATTATGTCAACAGAATGGACCAATTCTGATTCTTTCATATGGCACCATTAGCTAGGGTTACTAGACAGCAATCTGGTTGATTACTTTGGACAACTTATAAAATGGATGGGACAGCATTTTCTTTTACAGGAGCAGAAAATTATTCTAGGGATGGGTTTGTCTGAACTGCATTCAAAGCTAATGTCAAAATTACCATCCATGGACATACAGAATGCCTTATCCACCTTCGTGATATTTCACACTGTGTTTCTAATGAAGGAACTCAGTTAACAGCAAATAGAGCCAGGCTCATGGATTTGCTGGTCTTACTATGTTCCCATCATCTTGAAGAAGCTGGATTGAAAGAAGAGTGGAATGACCTTTGAAGACTCAATTATGGCACCTTCTGCATGATAATAACTACCATGACTGGAGCATTGTTTTCCAGGATGTTGTATATGCTTTAAATCCACTTCCAGCATATTATGGGAATTATTCCATATCCGGAATTCATGGGTCCATGAATCAAGAAGAGTAAATGGGGGTGACATTACTCGTTGTTACCTGTAATGATCTACTAACAAAATTTTATTTCCAGTCCCATGCTTTTATGCTCTGCAGGTCTGGTAATCTTAGTTCCAAAAGTAGGGATGCTTACACCAGGAGATGAGGCAGCATTTTCATGAACTGGAAATTAAGACTGGCAGCCAGAAACTTTTGGCTTATCATTTCTTTGAATAAAGTGACAAAGAATGGAGTTACTATACTAACTGCAGTGATTGATTTTGTTTACCATGGGACAATCAGACTATTACTGAACAATGGAGGTAAAGAAGAGTATGTCTGGAATAAAGGCAATCCCTTATTTTGGCCCTTTAATTGAGGATTCAGTATGGGCTAAAGAAAGATATGTGGGTGCCAAATTGACAAAAGAACACTGTGATGGTTAATTTTATGTGTCAAGTTGGTTTTTTAGTTTGGTCAAATGTATGCCAATATATTCTTAGAAAGGTATTTTTAGATGCAATTAGTTTCTAGAATTAGTTGACTTGAAGGCAGTTATTATGATGAGGAGGCCTCCTGCAATCTGCTGAAAACCTTAGAGCAAAAATTTTATTCCAGGAGAAATTCTGCCTCAGTCTACATAGCTCTACTCATCTCTGAATTTCTAGCCAAATTTCCTCCTCGGCAGATTTCTGACTCAATATTTCAGCATCACCTCTCACAGCAATTTCCAGCCTGCTACCTGCCTTATGGAATTCAGACATACCAACATCCACAATTTCTTAATATATACGTGTATATCCTGTTGGTTCTGTTTCTCTGGAGAACTCTGACAAATACATGGGCCAAATGCAGGACTATCTCTCCCTTCCACACTACATAACAGAACCAAATACTCTGTGTATGGCATCAGATTTCATCCAGGTTGAATTTCCTCTTTTGTTGCTCAGAAATAAAGATGAGCTGCAGATCTAACAAAGTTTCCATAGTAAGCTCTTGAAAATGTATGTGGACACAGAGCATTTGAAGTGACTTGAAAGAAATGGCATTCAATGTCACTAAGAACAACATCTGAATTATTTTCCTTGGAGACCCATGCCCTGCTTACTTTTTTAAGATCACATTACCACTCTCTAACTCAGTTCATAATGAATGGATTGGGCATGGGTTAGTAGCTGGTCACATAGTTGTTATAAGCAGGGTTACCACATGCCATGATTTGACAGTCTGTTAGTTTTACTTTACAAGATGTCTCATCTAGACCCATCTTCATTCAATTCTAACCTCATTGTCTCCCCGCAGGCTCTGTAATATACCCAGATCTCTTTTTCCTTGGACCTTTGTGTATGCTATTTCAGCCTGACTTCCACCTACACACACACCTGTCAATGCTGGGTGCTGTTCATTCTTGAAGGCTAAGCTTCCTGTCAAACCCTTGGAGAGGCTTCCCTGGTCCCTATGTAGATGTCATCTGCACTCTTAATACTGCATCAGCCCCTTATTTCCTTAAAAGCCCAACTCTAGAAACTTTCTTTTATAGAGTTATTGACTGAAAATTTTTTCCCATTTCTTTCAAGTACAATGGCAATTATGCAGTTTTGGATATTTAATGTGTAAAGATATAATTCCTAGCAAGTACAACAAAAAGTGGTAGTGGGGTGGGTTATAGGAGTAACATTTGTATCACTTCAAGTGGGATTGTTATAGATTTAGAATGTTGCATTTAAGCATATTAGTAACCACAGACAAAATACATGAAAACAAAACAGAAGGAAATGAAAAGATTCAAAATTTTACAATACAAAAAAATAATAAATAGGTATGAAAATATGAAAATAGACATTTAACATAATTGGTAGGCAAAACAGGTGTAAAACAGCATACAAATAACAAAAATGGCAGCAGAAATTTTTGCATTAGAAATTACTTTAAATGGGAATGGACTAAAGTCTCCATCTAAAGGCAGAGATTGGACAATGGTTAGAAATATATCCTGACGGATTGTGGGAAGATGGCTTTGCACTAATAGGCAGAGCTAAATACTCTCATAAAAATAATGGAGAAAGAACCAAAAAACTTACTGAGGGACCTACTTTGGGTGTGAGTAGGCAAGGACAGTGCTAAACAACTCCCAGGAGAGGGAGGGACAGAGAGATGAAGACCCCAAAACAACAAATATGAGTGACCAAGCGCCCATGGTTGCCTGGAATGGCCCTTCACCCCCATCCCCAAGATATTAAGCTGGAGTAAAAACTGTGTCTCACTGCAGCTGACTGAGAAGGAAAAAACATTTTCCTCCCTGTCAGCTGTTTCAAGTGAAAAAGGAAGTGGAGTGGGAGGTTGGGAGGGTGGGGGCTTTGCTTCAGTGAATTTGGCCAGCAGAGCCCACTTTGAATTTCTTCTGTGGAGGTTCAACACAGATACAGGAAAACCTACCCTGAAACAACTCTGTGGAAAGGGGCACAGATGAGCGCCATCTGCTGGAAATTGCATGGGCAAAAACTGTTTTCAGTTTTCTCTGTATCCTAACTCCTGAGAGAAAATCTAAACCTCATTAATGAGTCCCAGGCCAAATTTGATAACTTAAGCTAGGCAATTATAAAGACAGAATAATAATAATGAAGAGTTGTGAAAAAACACAAAAGGCAATAGAGAGAAATTGGCCATCAGAGTAAATTCACCAACATATTCAGATGTCTAGACATCAGCAAAAAATTACAAGCCATATTAGGAAACAGGAAGAGTTGGCCCAGCCAAAGGAACAAACCAAATATCCTGAAGATATACAGAACTTAACACGTAATCAGTGATACACAGCTTTCCTAAATCAATTTCAATAATTTAAGGAAAATATGACTAAAGAAATATGGATATTAAGAAGACACTGGTTGAGCAAATAGAACAATTTGAAAGCCTGCAAAGAAGATTAACAGACCTTAAGGGAATGAAAGACAAGATGGATGATATTAAAATTACATTAGAGGCACATTAGAGAATATTTGAACTGCTTGAAGATAGAATTAGTGATTTTGAAAAATAACATTGGAACTGGGAAAAACAGAAGAACAGAAAGAGACAAGAATGGAAAAAATGGAACAGGGTCTCAGTGAAATGAAAGACAGTGTGAAATATGCACACATTTGCATGATTGGTATCCCAGAAGGAAAAGAGAATGGAAAAGGGGCAGAAAGAATATTTGAGGAAATAATGACTGAAAATTTCCCAACTTTTATGAAAGAGATAAAGGACAACACACCCCAAACAGAATTAAACTGAATAGACCTACCAGGAGACACTTAGTATTCAGAAGGACAACTATCAGAGATAAAGAGAGGATTATGAAAGCAGCAAGAGAAAAGCAAAACATCACATACAAGGGAACCTGAATATGATTAATGGCTGACCTCTCATCAGACTATGGAGGCAAAAAGAAAGTATCATGATGTTTTTAAGATACTAAAAGAGAAATACTGCCAGTCAAGAATTCTGAATCTGGCAAAACTGCCCTTCAAAACTTGAGGATGAGTTTAAAATCTTCACAGACAAACAAAAACTGATAGACTATGTTACCAAAAGACCAGAATTACAGGAGATACTAAAGGGAGTGCTACAGTCTGAAAGGAAAAAAATGGTGAGAGATTTGGAGAAAAGTTTAGAAATGAAGATTATTTGGAAGGGTAAACTAAAAGATAAGAAGACAGACAATAGAATTAAATGACAACAGAATGCTGAAGGACAAAATGGATGAATAAGTAATGCATTTACAGTAATAATATTGAATGTTAATGGATTGAACACCTCAATCAAAATTTATAGGCTGATAGAATGGATTTTAAAAATGAGCCATCTATATGGTGTCTACAAGAGTTCCATCTCAGATGTACAAGGTTGGAAAAAAGTATTTTATGCAAAAAGTAACCAAAAAAGAGCTGGTATATTGATACTAATATCAAACAAAATAGATTGCAAGTGCAAAATTGTTTTAAGGGATGAAGAAATTCATTACATATTAATAAAAGTGGCAATTAACCAAGAAGAAATAACTATACCAAACATTTATGCAGCTAACCTGAGTTCCTTAAGATCCATGAGGCACACACTGGCAAAACTGAAGGGAGAAATAGATGTCTCTACAATAATAGTTGAAGGCTTCAAGACACCACTTTCAGTATTGGATGGAACCTCTGGACATAGGATAAATAAAGAAACAGAGAACTTGAATAGTATGATAAATGAAATAGATCTTACAGACATCTTTAGAGCATTGCACCCCAAAACAGTAGGATATAATTACATTTCAAGTGCTCATTGATCCTTCTCCAAGATAGACCATATGTTGGTTCACATGACAAGTCTCAAAAAACTTAAAAAGATTGAAATTATACAAAATATTTTCTCTTCACAACAGAATGAAGCTGTAATTCAATAATAGACAGAAAAATGGAAAATTCACAAATATATGGAGATTGAACTACCTACTCTTAAATAATTAGTGGGTGAAGAAGAAATTGTAAGAGAATTCAGCAAATATCTTGAGATGAATAAAAATGAGAACACAACAACATATCAAAATCTATAGGACACTGCAAAGGCAGTGTTGAAAGGGAAATTTATAGACCTCAATGCTTACATTAAAAAAGAAGAAAAAGCTAAATGTGAAGCTCTAAATACACACATGAAGGAACAAGAAAAAAAATAGCAAACTAATCCCAAATCAAGCTGAAGGAAAGAAATAGTAAATATTCAAGCAGAAATAAATGAAATTAAGAACATCACCTACAAAAAAACAATAGATAGAATCAACAAAACCAAAAGTTGGTTGTTTCAGATCAAGAAAATCGACAAACCCTTAGCTACACTGACAAAGAAAAAAAGAGAGAGAAGATACAAATAATTAAAATCAGAAATGATGGGGACTGGGGGAAGCCATTATTACTGACCCCATAGAAATGAGAGAGAACATAAGAGGATACTATGAACAACAGTATGCCAAACAAATTCCTAGAACCCACAAACCACCTAACTGATCCTAGATGGAATAGATGACCTCAACAAACTAATCAAAAGTGAAGAGATTGAACCGTCATCAAAAACCTTCCAAAGAAGAGAAGCCCAGGACCAGATGGCTTCACAGATTAATTTTGCCAATAACTGAAAAACTAAAACCAATGTTGTTCAAGGTCTTCCAAAAAATGGAACAAGAAAGAATGCTACCAAACTCATTCTATGAAGCCAACATCACCCTAATACCAAAATCAGATAGAGATACTACAAAAATAAAATTACAGACCAATATTTCTAATGAATATAGATGAAAAATCCTCAAGAAAATATTTGCAAACAAAATCCAAAAACACATTAAAAGAATCATACACTACGATTAAGTAGGTTTTAGCCCAAGTATGCAAGTTTGGGTCAATTAGTGTAATAAACCCCATTGATAAATTGAAGAAGAAAAATCACAAGAGCCTGTCAATTAATTCAGAAAAGGCATCTGACAAAATACAGCACCCTTTCTTGATTAAAAACATTCCAAAAGATAGTAAGATAGTGATAGAAAGAAGCTTTCTCAATATGGTAAAGTGCATATATGAAAATCCTACAGCTAGCATAGAACTAAATGGTGAAAGACTGAAAGATTTCCTCCTGAGATAAGGAACAAGACAATGATGCCCAATGTCACCATTGTTATTCAATATTGTGCTAGAAGTTCTAGCTAGAACAATTAGGCTAGATAAAGCAATAAAAACACCAAAATAGGAAAGGAAGAAGTAAAATATTCATTATTTACTGATATGTTTCTATATGTAGAATCTCCTGAAAAAACGCACCAAAAAGCTACCAGAATTAATAGACAAATTCAGTAAAGTGGTGGGACACAGGGTTAATATGCAAATATTAATAGCCTTTTTATACACTACAGGTGTTCAATCTGAGGAGGAAATCAGAAAAAAAATCCATTTATAATAGCAACTGAAACAACTAAATATTTAGGAATAAACTTAACTAAGGACATAAAGGACCTGTATTCAGTAAACTACAAAACATTGCTAAAAGAAACTGAAGAAGACTTAAATAAATTGAAGGATATCCCATGTTTGTGGAATGGAAGACTAAGTATCAAAAGATGTCAATTCTTCTCAAACTGATTTACCGATTCAATGCAATCCCAATAGATATCCCAACAGCCTTTTTTGCAGAAGTGGAAAAAATATTTATCAAATTAATTTGGTAGAGTAAGGGGTTCCGAATAGCCAAAAAGTTCCTTAAAAAGAAGAATGAAGTTGGAGGACTCTCACTTCCTTATTTTGAAGCGTATTACCTAGCTACAGTGCTGAAAATAGCATGGTTCTGTCATAAGGACAAACACATTGATAAATGGAACTGAAATGAAAACTCAGAAATAGACCCTCATATATACAGTCAAATTATTTTTGACAAGACAGTCAAGTCCTCCCAGCTGGGCCATAACAGTCTATTCAACAAATGGACCTGGGAGAAATGGATATCCATATCTAAAAGAAAGAAAGAAGACCCCCAATTCACACCATATACAAAAATTAACTCAAAATGGTTCAAGAACCTAAATACAGATGTGACAACCATAAAACTCCTAGAAGAAAATGTAGGAAAACATCTTCAAGATCTTGTGATAGGCAGTAGATTCTTAAACCTTACACCCAAAGCATGAGTTAAAAAAAAAAATTAGGTAAATGGGATATCCTCAAAATTAAACTTTTGCACCTCAAAGGACTTTGTCAAAAGGGTGGAAAGGCAGCCGACACAATGGGAGAAAATATTTGGCCATCACATATCTGATAAGGGTTTAATACCTATTGTATACAAAGAGATCATACAACAACAATAAAAAGAGAAACTACCCAATTAAAAAAGGGGGTAAAAGACTTGAAAAGACAATTATCCTAAGAAGAAATACTCATGGTAAAGAAATACATGAAAAAATGTTCAACACCATTATCGGTTAGGGGAATGCAAATCAAAACTTCAATGAGATATGATTTCACACCTATTAGACTGGCTGCTATTTAAAAATCAGAAAACCATAAATGTTGGAGAGGATGTGGAGAGATAGGAATGGTTATTCACTATTGGGGGGAATATAGACTGTACAGCAACTGTGGAGGACTGTTTGGCAGTTCCTAAGGAAGTTGAGTATAGACTTGACATTTGACCTGGCAATACAATTACTAGGTATATACCCAGAACAACTAAAAGCAGAGACATGAACAAACATCTGCACATTGATGTTCATAGCAGCATTATTCACAATAGTCAAAAGTTGGAAACCCAGGTGTCCATCAACTGATGAATGGATAAACAAATTGTGGTATATAAACATGATGGAATATTATGCAGTGTTAAGAAGAAAAGAAAATGTGAAGCATATGATGATATGGATGAACTTGAAGGACATTATGTTGAATGAAGCAAGCCAGACACAAAAAGACAAATACTATAAGATTGTGCTATTATGAAATAAATATACTGTGTAAACTCATAGAGTTAATAATTATAATATAGGTTACCAGAAAATAGAAGGAGGGTATACATTGGAAACCTGATGCTTAATCTGTGCAGAATTGGTAAAAAGGTTGTTTGTAAATGAATAGAAGTGGCTAAAGCATATCATTGTGTTTGTAACTAGCAGTGCTATTATGTGTGTTTGACAGTGGTTGAAAGGGAAAGTCTAAGGTCATGTATATTACTAGAAGAAAAGCTAAAAACTGCAAAATGGAACGGTATAAGATAGTAAAACCTCAAATAAAACACAAATATCAGTATATTGCATATATAGGACTGTTTTTACAAAATATAAATACAAATATCTTAGAAGAAAGGAAAAATAATAGCAGCTATGTACAGCAGGTGAGGCATAGAGAGATTGAGAGGTGATGAGTTTTGTTTTTTGTTTATTATTATTATTGGAATAATGAAAGTGCTCAGGGAATGAATGGAGTGATGAGTTCACAAATATGTGATTGCACCAAATACCATTGATTGTACTCTTTGTTGGATTTAAGCTTTATTAATACATAGCAATACAATTGAAACAAAAGGAGATACCAGGATTGAAATCTAAACATTCTGGCTGCACAGCCCCTGTTTTAAGCACTTTAGTACATAGAATTCAACAGCAGAGTAAATTTTCTACTTTGCTTACTGCAATTATCAGGCCTCCAGAAAATGCCCTATGAAGCACTAAAGGTCTTCATTAATGTACTATGTAAGGAGTACATTAATAGAAAACTAGATTCCACTGGTCTTTGTTTTAGACCATGCAGTTACTTGATCCATGTAGAATTTGGAATTTTGATACAAAGTGATCAATATCAAGACATTAAAAGAAGAAGGATTAGAATTATTATCATTATTAGTGTTAGTATTATTAGACAAATAATAGGAAGAAGAGGAATAATAATCATTATAATTAATATTAGAAGAAGATGATGACATAGGAGAAGGAGAAGGGGAGAGAGAGAATGGTAAAAGAAAATAGATGAAACCAGGTATACCTATGATGATTGTGAATTCCCATTAAATTTTCAAGGTGCAGTATCATAGCCCTAGGAAGATACACTGACAAATGTTAAGTTTTTCAGAAAGGAAATACATGAAGCCAAAGTAGTGAATAAAACTTAAAAGGAAATATAGGACTTTCACATCTATTTAGGATGTAGAAATCTTCAATGACCATTTCCTCAATCTTACCAAATTTAAAAAGCCATAAATCTACAATATGATAATTTTCTTAAGCCTTCCAGAAAGATGAGTTTGTAAAAATCTAAGAAATATTATTCCACAGAGGGACAAGCCACTCCTGGAGGAGATAGAACAAATGAATAATTTCATCTTTGATAGAATATGGGAGAAAATATGGTCACTGTACAAGTAAATAGGAAGAATACAGAGACATTTTACAGAGTCATTAAAGCCTAATTTGAGCTATAGTGCTGATTGGGAAAAACTGTGAGCCCTGGATTTAAGGGCTTTGCATTCACTCTCACTCTTTGCAGGTCGAGGTCAAGTGATCTTGAGAAAGATGAGGGGCAGGTTGGGAGACCTTCAGACAATGTCACTGTGCAACCACAAAATACCCACTATCCTCCTCCTTTCTTACAAAATGAGTAACTGCTGTGGCTTTACATTTTACTGCTTTATTCATACTTTGGTCTGATGAAAGGTACACAAATTCTGTGATACACAACCATTGAATTGCTCCTGCATACTGACAGCAAGCAATTTCATCTCCTCTTAGCTAGGCTTCTCCCTCCATGGGATATGGTTTCTTAGATTATTACCCCCTCATCTTTCTGGTAGACTAAAATGAAAACCAAGTTTTCCTTCCATTTTTCCTCTCCTTGGTACCAAACCAAAGATGAAATCCTGTAATATGATCTTTGTAAAACCCTCTTCATTAGAAACTCCATATTTTCACATGGCATGTGCTCTTACTCACCGCAATAAGTAATAATAGAAAATTGTCCACCACAGGTGTTCCTGGGTCTTTGGCTAAAGAGCATTGACAATTATGAGGTTAAAAGATCTGGCTGAGAGGATAAACAACATTAATGGATACAAAAGGAATTTTTCCATAAGGATGGAATCTATAAGGTATGTCCAATGAATTGTTAGAAGATAACTTTTAAAAAGCACACATACAACATAAGACAAAAATATTCTACCAACAAGACATTCAGAATGTTCAATACAGATGAGGAAGTAATTGTGAAGTTAATGATAAGTCAATAGGAAAAAACAAACAGAAAGAAAAAATGTTAAAGAAAAAATAAAACACGGGGGAATAACTATCTGAGAACCATGGCACAATATCACACTGTTTCATAAACATATAGTTGGTGTACTGTAAGAATAGAAAGGGAGTGCATCAGAAGAAATATTTAAGAAGATAATGATCATAACTTTTCTGAATATAAGGAAAGACATAAAACCTCAGGACTATGATTGTTAAAAGTGCCTAGGAAGGTGAAAAAAACAAATAGCAAATCAAGCAAAAAATGAAACATATAGATTCTTTGATCTCACAACTGAAAAACAAAGAAAAGTAGAAAATGCTGATGGAAGTCAGAGGATAGTACATGATATACTCTGAGAACAACAACCCATGAGATTTATAACAGACATCATCAAAACTGATGCAAGCCAGAACAAAATGGAGAGTCATGTTTCAAATACTGAAAGATAATAATTGTCATTATAAGATTCAATACCAACTTAAATATCTTTGAAATATAAAAACAAAATTAAAACTTTTTCAGGAAATTTAACAGACACACATACAGAAAAATATATATCCAGCAGATTTGTGCTTCAAGAATTTTCTGGGTATAAAGAGAAATGATAACAGAAGGAAGCTTGGGTCTACTCAAAGAAATAATAACATGTTTTAAAAACTGAAGACAACTATATCAAATAATGGATTTTTAAAAATTTAATTGCTTTAAAATAATTGTCTACAGGAAGATTACATTGGTTCATTTGAGGCTTGAGTCACACATAAAGGTAAAATTTATACAAAAACATAACAAAGAATGGAAATATGAATTGCATCTCTGCTACTCCAAGGTTAATAATCCACAGGCCAATCACTGTAAAAGGAGACAAAACTGCCAATGGAAGGAAAGAAAGAAGGGATAACACTGTAGTTCCCCACATATATTAAAAGGAAAGTAATAATATTTTTAAATACCCTTTTGCTGTTAAATTTCATTTATTAGATGAAATATACAATTTTTAAATATTCACACTAGAAGCATAAGTTATCTGACAAGATCTGCACCTATTCAAGGAATTGAATTTTTCCTAAAAAACAATCTATATGAAAAAAAAATTATTTTCCCAATGTGAAAACTCATGTTTCCCTCAGACTGTAGAATATGGATAGAATGCTAGGTATAACCTCTACACACATGGAGAAGAGGACAACATCTTGAGAGATGGTAGAGCAACAACACAGAAAAACCTGGGGACGAGGGCTAACTCATGGAAATGAGCTACCCACAAACCCTAGTAAGGCAAGTCTGCATTGTTACATCTAAGGAGTATACTTTCCCCATTGTTGAGCCACTGTTTCTGAAACCCTTTCTTTTTTCCTATTTATTTTATTCTGTAAAGAAGATTTAGGTTAAATAAATGTTACATTGAAAATAGTGGGGCTTCCCATATACCCCACCCACTCCCACTGCCCCACTTTCCCACATTAACAACATCTTCCATTGTGTCATACATTTGTTACAATTGATAAACACATATTGAAGCAATGCTACTAATCATGGTCTATAGTTTACATTATTGTTTACAATTGCACTTCACAATTCTATAGGTTTTGACAAAATGTATATTGGCCTGTATCTGTTATTGCAGTATCATGCAGAGCAATTCAAATGTCCCCAAACTGCCCCATGTTACACCTATTCTTCCCTCTCCATCCCCTCAGAACCTCTGATGGCCACTGCCTTTATATCAATGCTGAAACCTTTTTTTTTACACCAGGACAGCCTGTACCTGACTAATACAGGTTCTGTCCCTATCCATATCAAATCACCTGATACATCTTTCTTTCATTTACAAAGTTCTTTTTTTTTTCTGTAAATAGGATGATACATGTATTTTGGAAAAAATTAGCTGGTATTTCCAGTGTCATACTGTCTTCTCTCAGCATCTGTATAGAATGTCTGTCAGCAATATACATGAGTAATAAACACAGTTATTTTTGTTAATTTTTTTAAAAATGCAATAAAGAAATGGATTATATTTCAACTCTGACAAGAGTATCATACTTTTGTAGAAAAACAGTCATATTATAGAATGATGATGAAGAAAATGAACTCTAGTCAATCTATCTGGGTGGGTCCAAATGTGAGCTTATCCTTTAACCTATTGACTAACCATGATCCACTTCATTTCTCTGTGCCTCAGTTCTATCTCTGTAAAATTCAGCCATTTGAGTACATTTATTGGGGCATTCTTCTAGGTCATGGGGATACAGGAATGAACCTAATTGGCAATAATCTTGTTCTCAGAGAGCTCTCATAGTGGAGGATAACAGAGAGGAAACAAAAGGCATAAGCAAAATATAAATGAAGGAGCAGCTGTGTGGTGAGGAGTGGTCTTATGAAGAAGAGATTGAGAAAAGAACCAGTTATCTGGGCAAAGCAAATTTCAGGAAGATTAAAAGATGAATAAAGTGCAGGCATCATCAGGACTAAAGAGTATAGGGAAGGAGAAGTGTGAGGAGTTCAGTGTGGCCACACCAAAGAGAGCATGACATATAGATAAATGATGCATTCAGAAAATTAAGGAGGACAGGCAAGATCTTGTCGGCCCTGGAGGCCCTTACAATATTTTGATTTTTACCCATTTTGGAAGTCAAGTAGGTTTTATGAAGTAAAGTGGCATGATCCAACATACATTTAAGAGTAAGTCTAGCCATACATTCAGATTAGACTCAGGAGGGAGAGAGCAGAAAACAGGGAGGCAATCTACAAGGCTTCAACAATGATTTAAAGATGGAGATGATGAGTCTTTTGGCCAGGGCGGTAGCAGAGGAGGTGTTGAGAAATAGTCACACTCTCAATATATTCTGTACAGAGAAGCAATATGCTATGGTGATAGACTGGATGTGAGGTGTGTGACATAGAGACAATCAGAGGGTTATTCTAAAGACTTTCCTGAACAAGTAGGAGGATAGCTTACCATTTTCTTGAATAAGTGGGAGTTTTTTCAAGAACCTATCTGAGAATTATCTTGAGAAAGTAATCTATGTTAATTGTATATCTAAAGTACTTTGACTATTGTCTAGCACTCAGTAGGTACTCAGTAAATATAAACCATTTTCACCATTATTATATAATATTAATTATTTGCAAATAAAAACTAATGTTCATATTTTGTCATGCTCTATTCCAGACTTACTTCATTTAACATTATTTAAGAGTCTAACTCTTACAAATCATATAATTTTGACATACCACCATGAATAAAATTAGTCTTAAAAAATACCTCAGAACAATTCTTACATAAAATATGATATGCGATGTAATACAGAGGGATAACAAGTACTTGCAAATGGTCTAGTGTTTTCATATTTTCCAAAGTTCATATTACATTTATTTAATAACAACATAAACTCTTTCTAAAATTTGAAAGGATAGGATATTTTGTATTTAATTAAGACTTAAGGACTTGCGCCCCGACCCTGGCTAGGGGAGACTGGGAGGCCCTGAGCCCCCAGAGCGGGGCTCGGCAGAGAAGCGCACACTAGGCAGGGGCCACCACCAGGTCCTGAGCGTCCTGAGGCCACAGGGCACCGAGCTGTTCCGCCCTCGTCCATGCTGTCCGGCTTAGGCTCCGGGACCAGTGACGGTCGCCTGCGAAGCGCGAAGGAGCCATTGCCCGCACGGCGTCTGTGGACTCCGAGAAACTCTTTGCTCCACAGCCTGTAAAGGTCATGCGCAGGGCGTGTGGTTGGAGGCCGAGGCCGCGACCGCGGCTGCGACCAAGGTCTCCGGGCTGGAGCAGAGCCGCGAGCTGAGCACCCAGGTGCCCTTCCTGCCGGCCCTGCCCAGCCCCGTGGCTGTTCCTGAAGCCACCTATACCGCCGCTGCTGCTTCCTCCTCAGACTTTCTGCTAGGCGCCCGGGTTAGGCCCCTGGTGAAGAAGGAAGCCCCCGCCCTGCCCCGCACCACTCCACAGCCTCTGCCCGCTCCCCCAGCCCCGGTTCCTGCTCCCAACCCACGTGCCTCTCTCCCTGGGTGCCTTCCTGGGCTATGTACAGCTCATACACAATGGCCTGCGCGGCCTCAGCAGGAGCAGCAGCTTAGGGCTCGGCCTTTGGAAGCACGTGGCCCTGCCGCCTCACAGGCCCGGCCCTGCGCTGGCCTTGCCCCGCTCCAGCCTTTCAACCTCGCACTTTGAGCTCCAGGCCCAGGACCTGCACCACGCCATGACCATGTTCGCTGCCCCAGGGGCACTACCTCCTGCCCCTGCGCTCCCCTCCCGGCCCCAACAGCCCACTCATCCCAGGACACCCAGCAGATGCCAGCCTGTTGGTCGTCTTCCATCAATCAGTCGCATGTTGCCAGCCTCCCTCGGGGATTCTGATTGATCAGGAGCTGCTCAGGCAAGAGCTGAACTCGCTACTTCTGGTCCAAAGCTGAAGCAGTGGTGGCCTCTCTGGGCCTGGGGCCCTGCTGCTGGAGGAATTCCACCAGCACCAGCACACACAGCAGCTCACACACCAACACACATTCGCCACCTTCCTCGCGC